>JBAMYA010010428.1:0-17624 GCA_037176975.1 Arrhamphus sclerolepis | reverse complement strand
ACCTGTTCCATCTTGTTTTGGGGCCACAGTGCTTGGTATAGGGTTGGAGGTGTGGTAGACCTTGACAGCTCACCTAACCATTACATGACCCAAAACAAAGAGGAAAAAAAGACATGCATGTCTACTATCATTGGAACAGCCAGTGAAAACCCATGAAAATACCCAGAGGCCCTCAAGGAGGTAAGCATGTCAGCCACCACACCTTTGTCCCACTGTACCACCCTAGCTTGACCTACACATTTTAGTTTATATTTTTTGATGTAATATTCTGAATAGCTGAAAATCTTTCATGGGTGGGATATTTTTCTTCAGATTACTGAATTCCATATAACATTGGCGTCAGCTGTTGTTGTGCAATAGAAATCATATTTACAGGTATGTGAAGACTTGTCTCAAAAATTCCACAGCCAAGCCTGGAGGAATTCACTCACTCCACCAATTCAGGCCCAGCAATTTTCAGTGCAAGTGCAGTCAGGTCCTGAGACACCTGTACATCACAACAAAAACATCTCCACATGTTTTCTATAGTCTTCTTGCTTGTTTAAGAACTTCAAGAAAGAACTGAAGAAAATAGTTCAAATGCATTGATGTACATTTAACCCATTCATAAGATCTATTTGCTGGATTGAAACAGCTACTCCCTAACTTTCTTTTTTCTTTTGCAGATATTAAAAAGTGATCTCATCCATGGCTTTATTTGCGTTATTTGTGCAAGACAGAACAGTTATTCTCAGTGAACACACACTATCCAACATCAATCAAATAACATAACATACCACCTTTATTTATAAATTGATTTGAAACTGCCAAAGTGGACCAGAGTGCTGCGCAAATTAGTAATAATGCAAAATTGCATCTCTTCTTTGTAATCTCCATGACTTCCAAGTTAAACTCTAAGGTATTTACTCATACTATAAGTTAAAAATGTAGGATTAGGATTTTCCAAAAGTCAGCTTTGATTTTTCCTTTTCTTTTCAGTAGTATATAATTTGTTGCTGATGCTTTTTGGTCTCACCTCACCAGCCCAATAATGCATTTCATTAAACTGGAAATTGCAGGCGCTCTGGATTTTACCTGAGTTTTACAACTTGTACATCAGTGACTGCGGGTAGATGGGAATGAAAGCAGACTGCGTGTCAATTTTAATTAACAATTCTTAAAAATGTTACAGATGAGATGAAACTGCTGAGGGCTGTATTCACTTCTGCTGTACTCTATAAATTCATACTTTAATCAATTGACTTCCATTACACATTTTTAGGCAAGTTTATTTGTAGAGAACAATTCATACACAAGGTAATTCAAAGTGCTACAGATACATAAAATCACAAAAGGCAAATAAAATCATTCCATAAAACATAAAAATAGTAAATGATTAATTAAATTAAAAACAAGGAGCGCAGAATAAAAAGCATAATTTACAATTTAAAAACAAAGTAGAAGAGGAAAAAAATGATTTAAAAAAACAGCAGTTAAATTTATTTTTGGTTCTAAAATTCAGGCTAAAGTGACCTTCTTGGTCTTACACTGAATATTCGGTCTTACGTAATTTAGGACTTCATTCAAATGCGGCTGAGAACAGGCGGATCTTTAACCTGGATTTTAATAAACTGCCTGTTTCAGCTGATCTGAGGTTTTCTGGGAGTTTGTTCCAGATATGCGGAGCAGTTGAATGCAGCTTCTGACTCTGGGAACTGATAAAAGACCAGATCCAGATGATCTGAGGGGTCTGGTAGGTTCATACAGTGTCAGTAGGTCACTGATGTATATTGGTCCTAAACCATTCAGAGCTTTATAGACCTTTAAAGAATTTTAAACTCTATCCTCTGATGGGCAGGCAGTCAGTGTAAAGATCTGGACTGATGTGGTCCACCTTTTTGGTCTTACACTGAACACTTGGTCTTATGTAAAGAATCTTGGTGTGATATTTGATGACATGCTAAAATTTGATCCCCTAGTTAGCTTGGTCGTAAAAAAAAACAACAGTTTTTATCATTTGAGGATTTTTTCAAAAGTATAAAGATACTTGTCACAAAGAGATCTGGAGACTGTAATCCATGCTTTTATTAACACCAGACTGGATTACTGCAACTCACTTTATTTTGGCCTGGACCAGTTACTCCTGCACCGCCTGCAGCTGGTACGAAACACAGCTGCTCGCCTCCTCACCCCCATCCTAGCTTCACTGCATTGGCTCCCGGATGCTTTTAGAATAGATTCTAAAATTTTATTGGTTGTTTTTAAAGCTGTTAATGGCCTAGCACACACTCTCTTTGTGTATTTTTCACTAGTGTGGAGTTTCTCCATGGAGACTTTTTCCTTCAAGAGATAATCTTCACCTTGTTGAGAGCAATAGTATCCATTTTAAGCACATTTGGTATTTAAACTAATTAATAAGGATGTACAATCTCATATTAATATTGCTTAAGGGGCCTGGGATTGTATAAATAGCTCGATGAGGTAATGGATAATGGATCCATGAGGCTGACATGTTTATTTCAATTATGTGTGCTGAACCTCCACTTCATGTGTCAGCTGTGTGCGCAGATACAACAGCACTAAAAAAAAAATAAAACTCTTGATTTTCTGCATTATCCTTCCATAAAAAGTAACAGACAAACGCAATGCTCTTAAGCTAATGATTACATGAACATTTTGTCCTCCAGTATGGCTACTTATATCTTATATCTAAGCGCATGCGGCCTAGATATAAGGGGCCCATGAAGGATACAAGTGGATTAAATGGGCATGAGCAAACAAAAGGGCAAACTGTCTGTCCTATCATTAGATCCCACCCTTATACTGGAACACAGGTAGGACCACCATGGATTCTCCAGACAAACCCACATGTGACCCATTTTGCTGCCCACTTTAAGCTCATAAGGAGGTAACATTTAGGTGCTGGCTGGGTGGTACCCTGATAAAACTCTGAGTTAAAAATTTTTTGTTTTTGTGGAAATCTGTAACGTTGAATGTAGAGTTGCTGTTACAAGAACTGAGCTAGAATAATGACAATACTTTTAATGGTCAAAATTCAAACACGCTCACCCAGACAGCAATGAGAGTTTGACTTTTAAGTTGCCCACATTTGGACAGCACAGACTTGGGGTGATTATGGTTGCTGCTTCTCGTAGTTTCACCTCTCATGCTGCACCAAACCCTGGCCCAAAAATACAATGTAATGGGCTAAATCTGATATGCAACAAATTCAACAAGATCCAGAAAGATGATTTATAGCAGTGAAAGTAAGATTTAGTAATCTTTACCTCAATGAATGTTGTTTTTCAAAAAAAGGTAGTCAAAGATGTAATTTTAGCAGACTGCTTACCCTGCAAAAACTGATTTCTAAGAAAGTAAAAATAAATAAATAAAATGTTTCAAGAGAAATAGTCTTGTTTTAAAAGCATACATCTCATTTTAAGAATTCTGGCCAAGCATTTTCTTTCTTACCCCATTCACAGATTTATTTATTTTACATTTTTGCTTAATATAAGACATTTTGATTAGATTTATGAATACTGTAACACTATACATACCTAAATATAGTCAAAATGTCTTATATTAAGGTAGTTTAATCAGTTTTATCATATATTCAGACAGTAGAAATAAATGTATGATGTTTTACAGGCATAAAATATATTTAAATAATATAGTTATATAAAGGTATACACCTCAAAGCTGAATATTGAATATGAATAAATATAATAACCCTATCAGAGGAACATTAGTATTCATATTTAGGCTACATGAAGATAGGTTCTATAGTTAATTGTCCTAATATTTCACAAAGTTGATTAACAAAGAGCCATGGATGTAAAAAAAAACATCACTGGAATGTCTGTGACGGACCTTTGACCTCATCCTGTCTGGTTGAACTCTGTGGTTGTGATTCATCAGTCCTGCATTACCAACATGCGTCATCCTGGACCTCAAACCACCTGAAACGTCGAGGTATTACAGTTCACAATCGACACACCCCGTCTGTGCTGGCTTTTGTGTTTTTGGGGATGTCCCCCAGCGGCCACAAGATGGAACCAGTCAGCAGACAAACTCTCCGAAAAGTCAGACTGTCATTCGCGGTGACAGCTCTGTACATGCCCATGAGAAGAGTTTTAGCACTGATAACACAACAGCTAAAACATTCAGGTGTATAAAGAAGGTTTGTGCAGGCAGGGCGAACAGGTTATGCAAGAGTTTGGTGAGTAAACGCCGCCCATCAGGTGCGTTTCGGTGCGCGCTGAGGTCAGTCTGCAGCAGCTCTGAACTCTGTCAGCGGACACTTTTCACTTCATCACTCCTAATAAATGTAGTTTGAAGGGACGTCTACGGGGGAAACAAAAAAGACCGACTCGTCGGAGTTGAGGCAGTATAAATGTTTTATCTCATGGATCGTTTGTGGCCTCTGCTTCTTTTGGGAGGATTCGTGATTCCAGGTGAGTTGCAGCAACTTCCTGTATGGCTCACTCATTGTTAATGTCGTCAAGCAGTTACGCTTATTGTTATTACTGTGTCTTTTTTTTATTATATCAGCAGATTTTTTATCACAACTGATGAATATCAGCAAGTAAATAAAGTTTATTGAGGGTTCTGTTTAGTTTCAGTCTCGAGCAAACCTTTGATTTAATAAAGGCTCCAGTTTCAGTCTAAAGTCCTCTTATTTGCTGAATGCGCGTGAGGACATTCATCAACCTGTTCATAAATGTTTTAGGTCTTTATGATGGGTTTTAAAGCCATGGTCTATTGTTATGTGACTTTGTATGTGTTTTTTTTCTTTAAATTTAGAATTTGTTGGCGAACCACCTATTTTCTGTGCTTTATTAAAACACTCAGTAAATGTTTCAGTTCTCTGTTTTAAAGGAGAACGTCCCTTTTCAGGAAACTATTATTTCTGTACAAGTCAGATGATTTTGAATAAAAGTTTGATCACAGTTAGCAGTTTTCCAACTCAATTGACTTCAGTTTAATCCACTTTGCTCGTGTAGTTCCATTTTACAACACTCATCTAAAGAGTTAGATATAATACAATTAAGTCCATTTGTACTCCAGTTCAGTCCAATTTATTATAATGTATGCTTAATCCATTTTTTCCTGAGTTCAAACCAGTTAATAATCCATTTAATTCCAAAGTTCCAGTTCAAAATTTAAAAATTGTGCAATGCCAATTCAAAAAATCAGCCTAGCTTGCATCAAATCTTTTGGTGTAATCCCACAACTTGAACAAGCATAAGGTGACAGTGGAGAGAAAAACACCAGCTTAACAAGGCTAAAAAAAAAACCAACAGAACAAGACTCGGGGAGGGAGGTTATTTGCCACAACCAATCCTGATATGACGGGACAGACGGACAATAATGATGACATACACACATCATCAATGAAGCTATCCTTTAACTATGAGCTTTATGAAAAAGAAGTCAAACCTTAAAGGTAGAGCCGTGCTTAGGAAGCTTCCTGGGCTAAATGTGGATGGCACTTTTATGCAGTTGTTTTACTGAGACTGTACTCACTTTTAACTTTTAACAGATTCTTGAGCATATTCAGGATCTGCAGTAAAATTGCTGGCACAACTCTCAGGGACCTTTCCCATCTGCACAAAAAAAAAGCTTGCTTCAAAAGGCCAGGATAACTCTGTCCAATTCAGGCCATCCGCTCTTTAATGAGTTTCAACTGCTTTTGTCTGCAGGATGAAGGTATTGGTTACCAAGATGCAGGACAAATATTCCTGCAATCATTGGACTTTTAAACAAATCATTCTGACTTTTGATAATGATTGTAATGATTTATGTCTCTCTTTCTGCGGAAGTATGTGTTTTTATGTGACTGCTTTACTTGCAACGTTTGAATTGTGTATGAAGTGGCTGGTTAAAATAATTTCTTTTCATTTCAGTTTGGTTGTAGGTGAGCTTGTCTAAGAGTTAGTCAGAATGAGGACCAAAGGTGACCCATTTTTCATGATCAAACAGCCATGTTCCCACTGTGAAGTACAGCTCAGCTCTACTATGCAGCAGGGCGACATCATTCTTATGTGACCCAGCGTCTCCAGTAAATTAAATCAAGTAAAAAAAAAAACAGAACTCATTAAAGTAACATAAAGAATTTTATTTTTCATGTTGAAATATCTGTTTCATTTTCATTTCAAGGAATATTTGCTTACTTTTAGTAAGCATAGTCTCACTCAAGCAGTCTCCTGTAAAAGCCAGCCAAAGTTCATGAAATTTAAGAAAGAAAGAGAGAGAAAAGAAACATGAACGAATTTACTGTTTTGAAATCTTGCTCAGTGTTATTTTGAAATCTGAAGTTGGTTGCAGCTGCAGGATGTGCGCACAATTATATTAACCAAAATCATGATGATGTGTTGGCTTTCAAGTATGTATTGTTCAGCCGTTCTGTCAGTTATGACTATTTAGGAGCCGCTCAGACATGCAGACTTGAAGTGGTCAGGGGTGCGGCGTGGATGCCTGATTTTGTGTTTGACTGAATGAGTGCAGTTAGCTAAAGAAAAGGGTGAATTTACAGCAGAGGCGGTAGTATTTAAGCTGTATTGTGAAGCTGTCTGTTGCTTTCTCGTGTTGCCACAGTTCATTGGAATGTATAACAGGCTTTGTGCTAGAAGTGATCCTAAGGTACTGTAGAGATTTGACTGAAGAGATTTGAAACTCATTTGTAGTTGTCAGGGGTATTTTACTGAAATGAAAAAAGCACACAAGAGTCTTCTTTTTTGTCTCCCAAGAGGCAAATCGTACACACCGTCCTTCTAAGGTCTGCTTGCCTTTATCTGTATTTTTGTGCTAAAGTCCAATGGTGCATTTTTCTCTGCCTCCTGGTGTCTGTAATCTGAAGAACTTTCTCTTGAGTTGCATATTTTTTGTGTCTTTCAAGCATTCTGCAGCCACAGGTTTGCACAGGAGCTTATCTACAAGTGTCATTTCAGCTCATTTGGTGTTGCTAGCTGTAGTTTTGAGAATTTCCACTACAGTAGCGTGTCAGCAGCATGCGTCTGCAAAGCCTTGGACAGGCTTGATAAACTTTTCGTCAACACTGAATCTATTTCATGGCTTTCACTTCCAGTTTTAATTCTGTTTATTTGCCACTTTTACCATTACCGCCATTGCTGCAAGTTTTACTGGTTTTATTCTGTTTTAATACACAATCTGCTATAGATTTAACGCCACACGAACTATTATACTGTATTGTTATTGAAGGGACTCTCTGTTCCTGGAAATACAGTATAGAAAATCAGACTAACTTGAATGTACATAAATCAAATTAAAAGATGCTATTGTGCTCTGGCATTGCAAATACTATGTAAAATAGATAAAGCAGCTAATCTTTTATAAGCTTTTTCCATCTAAGCTTTTGCTTTGCGTGGAAATTGATTAATGCTGAGTGTTCTGTGCAGCTCTGCTAAGAGTTTCCTGGAGGCGTCAGACATGCTCGCCTAGAAGAAAACGGCAAATTCTGTTAGAATAAAACACATCTACCACACTCCCATTTCCTCATTCTTACATTAGTCTTGTTCCTGAATCCATCATGAAATGAAAAGTGAAGCAGGCAGAGTTTTAATTTGACCTCGTTTCTGGAAAGCCTTATGGTACAGAAACACTGTCAGTGTTCTTCTGACTGCTCCTCTGCTGGTAAATTCAGCCCCGTCATTCGTGTCGGATTACAGAACATTCTTGGCTTCTTCTTCTCTGGTTCACTAGAAAGAATGTTTTAATCCACAGGATGGGTTTTATGTTCACCATTGCCGATGGCGTCCAGATTTAGCTTGACTATTAAAACTTCCCATTTCTTTTAACCTGCAGCTTCCAGGGTTTGCTCCTCTGTCTCATCATTGACATTTTCTCTGTTACCACTGCATTTCTAGTTGCCTTGTCTTCATTCTGTTTTTTCCAGATCTCCACAGTCAGACTGTTAGCTGATGCTATCTATCCATACTGAATTATTTTGTAGTCGCTCCCTTACAGTATCGGATTGGACCTCCAGCATAGGATAATTTATCTGCACATGCTTTCCTGTTAAGAATTGCTGTGTTCTTATCTGCTGCACCAAAAGAAGAAACAAGGAACAGAATTATATGTCAATTCAAGCTTTATTTTATCATGCACAATACTTTAGTGGCCGGAGGTCCACGCCTGATCTCAGTGTATCAGAGAGTGGACCCAGAACAGTGATTCTTAGGGGTTTTATGAACAGAAAGAGGGGGAGGTCTTCCTCTGGCTGTAAACTCCAAACTTGTCTGTCTTCACCAGAGATGTACATTTGACACTCAACTTTAGGATCTTTAGATTATCTATTTCCTGTCCCTTGTTTTACCTAAACGATAAAAGACTTGAAATAATCTTCTAAGACTGTAAAAATCATACAGTGAGAACCAGCCATTAGATAGCTTCATCTTATGGTTCGTGTCTGGCTAACTCCTCCGAGCAAACATTGTGACGTGTTTGATTGACAGCTGGGACGCGTGTCTTCCTGAGTGCGGGTTGTTCGACAGCTTACATAAACCTAATGTGATACAGACACTCTCAGACTTTTGTGGAAGTGCAATTTGTCTTCTTATAAGTTGAACTGTGTTTTATTTATTTATGGGGTGGGTGTGGGTGTGTGTTCATTTACGCACCAAAACCGAAAATGAAAAAAATCCTGATTTATAAATCTCTGTATGCACACATCTGCAAACAGTCTCCCTTTAAACATCACCAACCACCTGGAGGTGGATTCACTTCATATTCCACCTTTGGCACACCCACATTCTACCATAAATGGTCGATGCAAAGGACCTTGTGATTGTTTCTGCATAGAAATCAGCTGCTTCCAGACATCATAAGCAGCACCTGTCTGTTCTCTGAAGCCAGGCCACCATGCCACTAAATGAGTCACGAAAAACTTGTACATTGATCATATGCACATTTTTGCGGTTCATATAGACAAATCCATCGTCACTCAGAGCCCTTTTTGCTAGCTGTAAATTATCTTTTAATGTTGTTGTTCTCCGTGGTTCCGGCGGATCGATCTGTTTAACACTGGACTCAGTTCAGCACATAGATCCAAGAGCAGTATATAATTAATCAGTGGTCATCAGTGACCAGGAAGTCCTGGTGCTACCAGCGTATCCATTATTCATCCATCACGCAGCGTTACGCATGAGCGCCTCTGAACTCTTTATGTACTCGGAAATTAGACTGATTGATACACACATTTTCACAGTTAATGCATCAAACAGTGTTATCCACTGCTAGAGAATATAATTTGATTATGGAAGTATGATATTTGAACCTAATTCACTGACTATTGATTGAATGGAGCACTGCAGGAACACATACTGAAGGCTGAGCTGTTTATGCAGATCTACAAGTCTGATATAAAATTATATAAGAAATATCAGTTCTGAAGTTCATATCAGAAATTCAGTTTAATTCAAATCAAGTTGTTTTCTTTTAGTCTTTGTTTTCGTTTTTTGTTTTTTTATAATTACAATGTCAGACATTTATATAATTACAATGTCTGCTTTTTCAGAGGTGCTCAAACTTGCTTGGTGACTAATTCATTGGGCTGTTACGCCTTGGAAATAATCAGGATTATTTTGAAAATCGCCATGAAGCATGTTGCATTCATCACATGGTTGAAATCTTCTTTAATACCTTTCCCTATGAATAAAAAATATTCAACAAATTCTTGTAACTAATTCAATCCAAGAATATTAAGGCCTGACCCACCATCATGGCCAAGAAAATAAGATAACTTAAACTTTAGACTAACTAAAAATGATTCATTCCAACAGCAAAGAGAAAGAGTTGCTTAAATAATGCAGTAGAGGTTTTTGGCCAGAAACACAAAAATGACAATATAAGTTTAATATAAGAAACTTTATGATACAGGTGGAAGGTATCACTCACATGTGGCCATATGGAATCTACTAATGCTGTATCTGAAACTGCTTTATGATCAACATATGTGATCTGTAAAAGGTGTGGATGAACCTCAACAACTATCTTTATTCAACCAGATTTGGAAGCAGAACTGCGAATGAGCTGGGTTGTACAACGCTAGCTTCATGTTTAGCTCCTTTTCTGACTCGGTATCCTATGTTCCAGGAGTGCGGTATGCGGCTGGGATCGATATTTACACTCCGAGTGAGGTGGAAGCAGTCAATGGGACCAATGTGAAGTTGAAGTGCACATTCAGCTCCAACCAGAAGGTGTCGCCTCAGTCAGTCACTGTGTCGTGGAACTTCAAGCCCCTCAATTTAGGAGCTGAAGAGTCGGTGAGTGGAAACTGTCTTTGGTCCACTACGTTTTGGATTTACTTTCAAATGTAGTTAGTTTTGGGGAGTTCAAACACATATGCAGTCTTTTAAAACGCATATTAAACGTCTTGAAGCACACATAAAATTAATTATTATTAATTATTAAATTAATAACATGCAGTAACTGCATCTCTGCATGGCAGCAACAGCTTAGGACGCTGTAAGGAAGGACAATGAGAGTGTGTTTCAACTCTCACAGATGCAAAGGAGCATTTCTGCTGCTATAAACTGAGCTAAAGCATTATTGTAGTGCTCACTTCTCTGGCTGAGTTCTTGCCAGGTCATGAGTGAAGTTGGACCTTCTTTATGATTTATCCCTGATTCATGTGTCTGAATGCAGTTGAGACGAGGAGGCAGGTCTAAGTCTGATCACAATTCTTTAAAATCAGGGCAGAACTATAGAGCTGTGACGCACGCTCTATGCAGTATTTTCAAAATAAGGCATATACTGAAAAGTTTAAACAGTTTTTAAGAGTTTAGATGTTTTTGAAGGTTCTCTAAAATCCTGATGTATTCTGTTTTCACCAGTGCATTTCCACCTGTTGTGGTTCCATCATATAAATGATCCATAAAGGCTTTGTTCGCAGGATGACAGCAGAGGAGGGGTTTTCTGTTGTTGTTTTTCTTGTTGGCTAATGCAAAAATAAAATGCATAATTAAAATAAAAGGAGCCAACTGTGAGGGGAAGAAAAGAATAACAGTACCCAAGTAACACCTTATGTCCTGGTTTCTTCTCTTCTTTCCTGTGTTGAAAGATAACTTAAATAAGAAACTAATTTTGCAAACAGCACTTTGCAAAAAGGCCTTTTATATTTAATAGCTGGACCTCCTCTGGAGGTGCCTGGACCTTCTTTGCAGCCTCCACCCCCAATTCTAGGAGGATACTGCAGTGTCCTCTGGCCAACCAGGAGGTATAATCTCTCCAGTGGGTCCCAGGTCTGCCTCGAGGTTTTCTCCTGGTTGGACATGCTTGAAACACTTCCCCAGGGAGGTGTCCAGGGGACATCCTAACCGGACGCCTGAACCACCTCAACTGGCTCCTCTCGTTGTGGAGGAGCAGTGATCCCACTCCTTTCTTCCCTCACTTATGAAGAAGACCTCCAGACACTTGGACTTGGACAGATTTGGAGGTGCTGATTCTCATCCCTGTTGCTTCAAAGATGGATAGGTACCGCACCAAAGTACCAGATCCCCTCCACGCAGTGGCTGTTCCTAGACCTCCCATCCATTAAAGTTGTGAACAGAACAACTCCCAACTGGAGCAAATCCGACTCATTATTGGCAATGCGGACCAAACCGCCAGCATCGCATGCTCCCGGAGCGCTCCCCACAGGATACCCCAAGGGATCCAGAAGGATCCTGAGCTCAGGCTTCTTCTGCACTTACACATGCTGACATGTCAGAGTGAAAATAATATCATTTTAGGGTTTCAGAGATGGTTAAAGATGCATTTTAGATTTTGTAGTATATTTTTTAACAGTCCAATTCCAGTGTATTGGAAAATAATAATAATTAAAAAAAAGAATGAATTCCTGCAGTTATACTATACATTATTATATGAGTGGCATAAAAAGATCTAAATTTGGCAGCAGATTCCCAGTATAATCTTTCAAACGTGTTAGAAGTAGAATATATTTGCTTAACAAATTATTTCTGAGAGATTTGATTTATCAGGGTTCAAATCTTTCTTCCGCCACTGTGGCGACAGCACAGCTCAGTTAAGTCTTCATAAGCTGAGTTATTGTAGAAATGGGTCTCTGCCAGCGTAGCTCCTGCAGTTTTCTGTAAGTGGGACTTTGTTTTCCTTGGTGGTCTTGTTTTTCTCTTATAGTTTTCTGTGTTCTATGTGCGGTCATAAGGTATTCTACTACCAGGAAGTTGCGTACCCTCCGGAGGCAGGGCGTTTTAAAGGCCGTGCAGTGTGGTCAGGTGACATCATGAGACGAGATGCCTCCATCACCATGCAGGAGGTGGATCCAACTTTTAATGGTACCTACATCTGCGCCGTCCGCAACCGTCCAGATGTGCACGGCCAAAATGGCGAAATCGTCCTCAAAGTTGTCAACAAAGGTCAGACTGAGAACTCGGTAACTTCTGGATATGTCTAAACATTTGTATATGTTTGATTTTGACTTTTTTTTCACTCACAGGATATTAAGCACTTTTCTTTTCTTTCCTTCTCATTCTGCTTTGTTGTTCCTAGCTTCTCTCTCTGAGATAGGCATCCTGGCAGCTGCTGTTGGAGGAGCCTGTGGTGCAATCCTGATCATCCTTGGTCTCGTTGTGGCGGTGAGGCTGTACAGAAAAAGGCAAAAGGAAAACGACATTGAGCTGCACTCTCAAGAGTTTGCAAAGACAGACCCAACCGTGTGGTGAGATGCCAGAGAAGCAGTGCTCCTGGGCTCCTCTTCCTCTTGGGACTGGTATGGAGTGTGGTAGGCTATTTGGGTCCATTCTCCTGGAAGAGAAAACAAGAGGCATGCTTGTCTTCCATGTTCTCTCCTCCAGTGTTAGCCTCTCAGTTACTACTGTAGATTATTTAGGCTGCTTCAATATTGAGGATATGATGAGCTACCCTTTCAACTTGTTTTAATGCAAGATCTGTGCACTTCAGTGTGCTTTTACTAAGGAGTTGCTTATGTTTGCAACTGCTAAATGAATTTTTATCAGAACTTTTAAACTACAGACTAGGAGAGGTAAATAATGGATGAACTTTTCTAAGTGCGGGTCTTGAAACTTTAACCTTAATTCACAGCAGCAGTGTTGCAGGGTGGACTGCGCCACTGGGGTTATCAGTTTTTTGTCCCTTTAAAATTTTTTTTTTTTCTTTTCTTATAGCAACATACAAAAGCCATCATTTGAAAGTAAAGAAAATCTAAAGGGGCAACTCACTGAAACATGATGCTGCTGCTGCTGTGAATTAAGTCTTATCTTGCTCTTATGTTTTGAGACTGTAGCATATGAATGCACATTTTTCTGGGTACAATCTTCCTTTTTCTCACAACTGTTGCTTTAAACACACAGCTATTGCTTCTTCTGTCACACGGGAAGAATTTTACAAATCCTGAAACAAGAGCAATGAACTGGTTCTGGTGGAGAAATGCTGTTTTGGTGTTTCTTTTCTTTTTTTTTTTTGGTCCAAAGAACGGAGAGCATTGATTCTCTGGGGCTGGTTGAGTTCAAGTTGACACTTCTGGGTATCTGCTTTGCTTAGGTAAACCCGAGGTTATTCTTTGTCAAATTGCGTCACCATTTTTAATGATTTTTGTTTTGCACGGAAGTCCACCGACAGTCTGTCTCACTGCCTCATGTTTGTCTGAATGTGTTTGGTTGCGGTTGTGCCAGTTCACCTGTGGAGGCAGTCCATCTGATAGCTACGAAGAAGGAGAAAGAAGCTGTTAGTTCAGATGATGATGAGTCTGAGCCAAGCAGCGGAGGTGATGATGATGAAGAGGACGGCCTTGGTGAGGATGATGATGATGACGACGACGATGATGATGATCTTGGTGACGATGATGATTAGATAGATATGTATTTCAGAAAAAGTGCATGTTTACATGCATGATTCAGGTACCTGAATACCTTCTGGAGAAAATGGTGCATTATGACCGTTGACAGTTTAGCTCAGAGAAGCTCACTTCTTTGTTTTTCCTTTTAACTCCATCCTTCCTGCTTTTTCCCTTATTTTCCCAAACTGTTGTCACCAACTCACTCAAACCATATGACAGAAGGCACTTTTCAGATTTGACACAGCTGTAACTGGAGGTCTTGCGTATCTGTCTCCCACCTATAGTTCAGTACCCCCCAGCATTTGCAAATTTAGTGTGCAAAATACATGGAAAGCCTTTTAAAGTTTTTGTTGTTATTGATTGTGATTAAAGGGTCTGAGTCTTGTTTGTTGTGCTCTGTATGAGGGCAGGGTTGCTGTGCTCTTTGCTCTAATTTGAATAGCTTTCCACTCAAATTATGTAAATGTATTGCCCTAGACCAGTCTTTTGTAGTTTTTATTTTATTTTATTCTGCCTACATGGATAATTATAGGTTTTTAAAGAGCAGATCCTGTTTAATTTGGCTCATTACTAACAGCAGCCGTTACCACAGCAGATAGTGTTCATCTATCCGTCCTGTTGCCACATCTAACATTTCTCTTGTTTGCTTTCTGAAAGCATCAGCTGAGAGTGGATGAAGCAGAAATACCTTTGGACTATCATATGTATTTGTATATGACTTTGGATGTAATGATCAATAAATCAAAGTGTTGCAACATTGCACAAGTGATTTTATATTTAGACTTTTGTATATAGTGTAAAAACAAAACTCTGAACTTCTTTTTTTTTTTTAATCAAGACCTGCTTTGTCATATATGTTTTTTAAGTAACTTTGGAATAAAGAACTACTTTTTGAAAGCACAAAAGAGTCTGATTTTAACTGCGTTGGTAATGTTTTAGAGTTCGTGGCATGAACAGATTGGATGTAAAGTGTGATGTATCAAGTGTGTGCCACTGCTGTATCATACATGCTTTCAGATTTCATGGCAGCTGAATAAAGCTTAAATTGTTCTACTGTTCTTCTTTCATTCATTTAATCACAATTAATGATTTTATTTTATATCTGTCTTCTTTAGGAGCAATTAACAAAACTTAAATGTCTTGTTAATAGTATTAACAAGGCACCAGTTTCAAATTTGAAGAAGATAGCACAAAGTGTGGCTATTCTACAGTGTTTTTTCCATGAAAAGATCCAGGCGGAGCTCCAAAAAGCCCATTTGGAGACTCCTGGACACATGACACCAATTGATATTCTGAGGTAATAAAGGTATTTTTTTCTTTGCATTTTGAGCTAAAACATTCACACATTTGCCATTTTTTCAACTAGTTTTTGGAATTACCACAAACCACATACTAACGTACATTACCATTAATGTGCAGTAACTGTGTAATAATATACTTTTGACTCCATGTGGAGCATATTTATTTTCAAAAATATATTACTGTTGAGGTTTTGAGGTTGTGAGGACTCAGTTGCAGGAAGGTAAAACAGGGAGGAGCCAGGAATAATCCAGCAGATGTTCTTTTATTGTGAAGGGTGATGAAAAATCCAAGCGAAATGAAAATATCCAAAGCCCAACAACAGCCAGGAAGCCAAGACAAAATCAGAACCAGAACCACCAAGGTAGGAACAAAAATTTAACTTACTTTTAGGCATTTTTCACCGTAAAAGTAAGTTATTCATATGTAAATACACACTGCGTTATTGCGCATAGGCTAGACTGGGGCGCTACGCCATCCCGCAGAGGTGACGGGTGTCAAGGGGAGATCAGTCAGCATATGCCATACATCCTTTGAAAGGTTAAAACCTCCTCTAAAAGATGGAGATGACAAGTCTAAACACTTCATTTTGTAGCAACAGTCTAGCAACGAAATGCATTTGAACAAAAACACCGCAAATCCAAGTTTCCAGCTCATGGTAAAGGTAAGATGGTCTCTTGGCTTGAAAATACCATAATTGTTGTTTTTTGACACCAAAACACAATAAAACATCAACAGAATCAAACCACACGTGAAAAGTGAAAGTTTTGATCCCATCCTCTAGACAGCTTATCAACAAAAAGCATCAAAAAGTTGTAGGAGTGAGACTCCCCACCTCAACAACCTCTCTGAAGAAAAAGATAAACCAGTTTTGTTAACAGAACTGAAGGTGGCTCCCAGTGGCTTTTCCCTGGGCCCCTCAAAGTGTAGCACCGCCTCTGATAAAGCTACACTATTTTTTGAAAATAGATGTACTTTAATCTATAGGTGTGTGTTTTTACAGAATTGTAACAGCACTTTTTCAGGTGTGTCTCTTTAAGTCCTGAAGGTACGGTAACAGCTGAGATTTGTGTCCTTGTCTCTTGGAGGCAGCACACATTTTGCTGCAGTGAGCCCAGAGACACCGATGTGCTTTTTTAAAAGCTGACACTGCATCTTTGTGGCACCACTGAATTATGACATGAAGCACACGAGTAAAGCATCTTTATTCCATGTGATCATACCAGGATAACATGTATGTGTAATTAGACGTGCTGTTTGTATGGTTGCAGTTCTCCTGCACAGGTCTGCAGCTGCACCCTGTTCTCACTGCAGCAAAATACTCTGCTTTTTTTTTTTTTTTTTCTTATAGCAGTTCTGGAAGAGTTCCCATCGCTGCTGCATTGATACTCAAGCGGAGGGGTCTGGAGACGAGAGTACTGAGCCTGCAGCTTGGACACATGATCTCTCATTTCATGTTAACTCTGCACCCATCAAACTGCCCTCCACTCTGATTACAGTACTCTCATCTTGCACCACATTTTATCTGCTAAACCTTCAGATCTTGAATGCCTTGTAGATTAACTAGATGCCACATGTTCAGACTCCTGTTATATGACAAAAATTCCCCAAATCTTTGTATATTCAGATAAATATTGCCACTTTTGAAATTGGGTTACTGCACACTCATGTCTAAGAATTGTTGTATAACCCAGCTTTCAACCAACTTGGTCAGCAAGCCTTGACAACAGGGCAAATTGTACATACCTAATACAAATCATGTTGTACAGTGACAGGCCAGGAAGGCTAGGACGCTAAGAAGACACCTGAGAGACATAATGTGTCCATCACATCTAGGGTTGAACATGGGATACTTCTGTAACTCCTGGACATTATATCTGCTACAGTAACTGTAAGGTATGAATTCTTTGCTCACTGAGATTGTCTCCAGTGGGTTTCGTTTCAGGATCAGTCATTTTTATAGATGTAATTCTTCTCTTGGCTACATCCATCTATCCATTATCTATACCCGCTATTTCCTGTGCAGGGTCACGGGGGTCTGCTGGAGCCTATCCCAGCCCATTTCGGGCGAAAGGCAGGGGTACACCCAGGACAAGTCGCCAGTCCATCGCAGTCCCTTGGCTACAGCTCACTTCAAATGAACTGAAGGGAAGTGTAAGACTGTCTTCTGGTCAGACAAAAGCCAAATATGAATTCCTTCCTGGAAACCATGGACAAACAGAACCTACCGGGCTGAAGCGGGAGCACTACTATCTGGCTTATTCACAGAGCTCAATTCAAAGTTTTACCTCTGGTGGTGTGGAGAGTGATGAACGCCTATGGAATGAGCAGATTTCCCAACAACACAGGACGGGTTGAAGCTGAAAGGAAATCATCATCAGGGATGAGCAATGCTACATCAGACAAGAATGGAGCAACATTCATTTCCATGAATGCACACACACACACATACATACATATATATATATATACACACACACACACATATATATATATATACATATACACATAT
>JBAMYA010010397.1:0-17627 GCA_037176975.1 Arrhamphus sclerolepis | reverse complement strand
GCTTTTAGTTTCTAGCTTTTAGTTTTTAGCTTGTAGTTTCTAGCTTTTAGTTTTTAGCTTTTAGTTTCTAGCGTAGTTCACCCTTTTAACCCTTTAACACATTTTTCTGCTCATATAATTCATTCAAATCACTATTTTTGAGCTCAGTATGATCAATCCGTTCATGGTTCACATCAGAATGAAGAATGATTGCTGAGATTTGGTGATGACAGTCTTTCCTGTTTTTAAGTGCTGAAGAATCAAAAGGCCTGAAAGTCATCTGGCTTCTTTCTTTATATAACAGAGTGGAGGAGGTTAAAGGTTTGAGCGAAGAATGAGGGTGTGTTCCTATAGATGGGAACCTAAGAATGGGCTCTTTCATGGGGCCTCTCATCCAGCGCTACGGAGAGGAAAACGTGGCGGCCGTCAGTGTTTTGAGCACGTGAATCTCTCAGTTTGAAGTTTCTCCCACATGATGGAGATTAGGAGTCCAGAGGCGGAGTGGTCTTGTGTTTCTGCCCGTCTCCTTCCTCCTCTCTCTCACACATGTTTGTCTTGCTAATGATGAGGAAGAGGAGGGGAGGAAGGGAGGAAGAGCACAGGAAGAAAGACACATGCCTTTCAGTTCCTGTAAGAATATCAGCATGTGAGGTGTAGAAGAAAGTCTCCTGCTGCGGCTGCTTCTTGATTAATATTAAAAGTTGTTGTTTCTTCCTTTATGTGTGTGCTATTTTGTTGTTCTTGTCTCCTGTTACAATAAATAAGGGAGGCTGAGCATGGAAATGGGTGGAAAGTTTATCAGAACATACTGACTGCCTTTGCACATAACTTTTAATCTGCTGAATGAAGTTCAAGCCGACCTGAAACCTAACAAGAAAGGTTCATGTGGGACCCACTGGACCCAAATCTCAACCTTTCAATATTCACTCTCCCAGTTCTTTAAGGGATTTAACATTCAGCATTTTTACTTGCAGTGTCCCTGATGGTAGCTAAGTAGAATTCAGAGGCCCGACAGAGTTTTAAGTGATGTCAGACTCCCCAAATCTATTTTATAAGTTCACTTTGTCGTCTTCTCAAGTAAAAGGAACACACCCCATCAACATTCCTCTCCATTTCTATAAGTGCTAAAGTAATGTCTTGCTCTATTTTATTTTATTTTGGAGTAAATTAATGCACATTTGACTTTGTTGCTTTTGGAATGGCGTAACATTTAATAGTCATTTGCTTTGCATTAACTGTTCGCTCACAAATGAGCATTGGAGCAACGTTTGACGATGGGTTTGTCTTCGGACACAGCTTCCTGCTAGCAACGCCAGAAAGCCGGGTGCTTGTCAGATTTGACACAGCTTGGACACTGGACCTCAGCAATAATAACGCTTTATGTGATGCATTTATTGATGAGTAGTACATCAGAAGAACCCGCCATCTCTGCAACTTCTCTTCAGGCTTTGATTTTGGAGTTTGTTACAGCCTCAATGTGTGAATTAATTGGAAAGCAACCAGGCTGTAGAGCCACAATCTAACTGGTTCACGTTCACGTCAAACCTGGCTTTTAACACACGATGCATTCATGATGCAACACACACACACACAATTCAGTTCAGCAGTGCTTGACATCACCCCATCCAAAAGAGAGGCTGCTGACACCTCAAAGGTGCACACATGAGCCAAAACTTAAAGACCATGAGACTTCTAAGTCACGGGTTGGGTTTGTGCAGCTAACTTAAGAGCCAAGTTATATTTGATTTGCTGACAGGTTGGTTCTGATAGCGCCGAGACACGGCTCGCACCAGTGCAGGACATTTAGTGAGATCCAGTCATCTGTAGTCTGCAGAATCACAAGCAGAGAGACGTTCTAGTACGTGAAGAGTGAAACGACTAACTTAGTGCAGTCCAGACATGACTCCGTCTCCCACGACAGACATCGACTCCAGCTGCGAACAGGACCGCTGCTTGAGACGGTCTGAAATAACTCTGGGTTGCCTGACCTGCTGAGCAGTGGCCATGTTACTATAAGAATGAGAAGCATGCGGGGGATGAAAAAGGGAAGTTTGGATTTTGCTACAGAGCAATAAAGCCACGTGGGAGGTCCTGCCGTGCTTGTGTAATTTTCTCCTGCTTCAGTTAGCTGGAACAAAAGAGCTTTTTACGTTGCTCTTTGACCGCAAACTTGATTTCTCATAACCTCCAAAGATCATACAGTAGTTTAGTAAAACCAGCTTATCTAGATTATTGTAGTAACAAGGAGAGAATACAGAAAGTCCATTTTTCCAAGAAAAAATGGGGGTTCAGATCCACAAAAACAATAGTTTATTTGGGATACAAAAGAGCTGCAGCATTTCTGATACTGTTTGGAAAGTACGTAGTAAAAAATTGAATTAGCAACACAAGCTTTAGCGAGGATTCAGAGAGAATCATTTCTTTGTGACTGACTTTCCTAAAACAAGCAATAATTCACAAGAGTTTGCATGTGATTTGTGTAATGAGCGGCAGCGTGGACTGCAGTGGAATTTCCTCAGGTAAACTGGGCAATAAAAAGAGATTAAAGTGATACTGAAAGTCAAATCGAGCGAGAATGGTCTGAGAATGCATACCTACTTCAAAGCTGGAGAAATAAATTCCTGGATCGACACCAAGAAGCTAATCCCCTCTAAGCTGGGCCACGCTCTGCCTCCGGTAAAATTTCCATACAAGTTCCTCGGTTACTTTTTAAGTTATCCCAGCTCAAAGCAGAGAAACAAACCACACCAACACATGACGCTGTCGTAGTTTTCCTCAACTCAAATGCTCCACTACTTGGCTTTTAGATTTAGGTTTAGATTTTTCTTAGACATAAGGGTTTCATGCTGATGCAGCTCTTTGTTCAGGATTTTAGAGGCAGCGGCCACTATTTCAGTGGGAGTCGGTCATAAACATCAATAACTGATCCACAGTTTCCTCTCAGTAAAAATAACTATCATGCATCTCTACTTTATTGAAGAGCTAAAAAGATTATGTATCAGTTTTCACTATTTGTTTATGATCATGACTGATTATGAACACAGCTACCAATAAAACAGTAGTGTTGTATACTGACACATGTTATCTGTGATCCAGAAGGTACATGACAGGTTTACAGCACAACGGTGATAAATGACACTGCCAGCGGCTTTCAGCAGATCTGCTGTAAAGTCAACAGAATATATCAACATAATGACTACTGAGCTGACTGAACTTTGCTGTAAAAGAAACCTCATGAGGTTGAAAGTAAAAGCGAGTGATGTCAGGCTGCATGATGGCCTGGACGTTGGCATGCTGATCCACATCCAGAAGGTCCTGCTTCACATCTGAGCTGGAGCCTTTTTTTCTGTGTGAGGTTATATGTTTAGCATGTTGCAGAGGTGAAAGTAAGCCGGTACATTCTGGTACTGTACCACTAAACATTCAGGTGTGGTACAAAGTGGCTGCCTGCTAAGCCCTCATTCAGGACCAGTCTGGATCAGAAAATAGATCTGCTCGCAAAATGCAGTCTTGAAAACTACTTTGTCCGTTTAAACATTCCTTTTAACTCATTACGAATTGTTTCTGAACTCTCCCTGCTGTGGACGGAGCCTTGGCCGGGCATCTCCCTCTCCGCTGCTCCTCTCCCCCTCCCCTCGGCGAGTCAGGAGGTCTCTGCACCCAGCCTTCATCTACAGGCATTTTAAATAAAAATGGAGAAAAACACTACAATACAGTTATTTTAAAAAAATTATTTATTTATTTATTTTTTGTCAAAGTAATAATACAGAGAAAAATAACTTCTTTGTTCAAAAGAAAATACTAATGAGCCGCAGGAAGAACAAATCACAGAAAATCAGAGGAACACCCAGTGATGGAGGTTTTGGTAATAGTACTGGCAAAAATGGATGGATGGATGGATGGATGGATTCATTGATAAAAGAATAGGTGGGCAAATGGATGGATGGTTTTTGGTCACAGTTTTAGTGTCTTTGATATTGACATTTTCACATACTGCTGTGAGAGTGGGTTAAAATGTAAAGTTACACTAACGATCACCTCTGTTTTTTTCTTTCTTTTGTTCTTTTTCAAGCCTTGACATCTTTTCCTTTTTGGGGGAAATGCGTAACTGGAGTCTGTCCCATCGTGCACTGGTCTAAAGTCTTTAGAAGGTTCTCGGTATAATCCCTGCTGAGCTGTTTCTGGGTTCTCCAGCTTCTCATCAGAGCAGAATCCTGCTGATGGGTGGCTTGAAAATGGACCTTCGCTGAGTGTTTGGGCCGCTGTTTGTCTCTGTGTGGCCTGATCTTCTTCTGAAAATGTACCACACTTAACATTTAGCGAGCAGAACCAGAAACCTGGTTATTTATTTTATTTACGTCACTCATCAGGCCTCTGATGGAAACTGGGAGTGCAGTGTTGTTCTACTGATAAAGCAACATCAGTTCGAACAACTGCAGCTGAGTAACAAACATTAAACTTTCACTGTGACATGAATCACACTCCTGGTTACTTCCCTCACTCCCTCACGCTTCCCTCTTTTACAGAATATTGAGTTCATGGTTGTTTCTAAAATGGGAAGCTGTGTTGAAACTTCTGCTTTTTCTCACCACAACTCTACGCTCCCAGATAGTGTGTCATTCCTCAGTAAAAAAAAAGAAAAAGAAGAAATCCTCTCACGCTGCGTCCTCCCCCCTTCCCCCCCTCTGCAGCCATCTCAGGGACACTGTCCACATTGTACATGCTGGAAGCTATGTGTCTCCGATGGCCACAGGAATCAGTTAGTCAGTATGTTTGCTCGCTGTCAGACAGACAGGCTTGGAGTTGTTCTGCACCACAGAAGCACGATGCAAACCAGAGCAGTTTTGTACGTTTGAAAGATGTGCAGGCGCTTTTTAAAAGTCTGATGCTCAGGTAGGATGGAATCTCTGTATCCTTGTTGGAGTCGAGTTGATTTAAGAAACGCACACATCTAATTAACAAAGTGTCCAATTTAGTATGTTTACACAAGCAACATGCAACAAAGTCATTTACAGATGTTGACAAATAACTCATTTATTTAAACAAAATCAAATCTTGATACAATATTTGTTTTCAGTGTGAATTAACATGCAGATATGAACTTGAATGAAAGTACCGTCTACCATCAAGGTATCGACTCAGATTATTATCAGATTAATGTAGGGAGAGCACTAGTTTGTGCATCTGGCTTCCATATTTCAGATTTCATTTTTTTTAAATATCTTGTAGTAAAAACATCAGACATCTAACTTGTGATGCTCTTCATGGTAAATAATAATTAGTGAACTGAATCAACTGAAAAAAGATCAATATCATGTTAAAGTGGTGATGAATAATGTCCTCTTTTTTTTAAAACAAACACTTTCTGTGCTTGAGAATATTTATTCAAGTGCTTCAACTCACCACAAATTTGAAAATTCTGACGTAACAAAACGCTCACATTCAGATTTGCAGGACACTGACATCACAGATCCAGATGAGAGTAAAATCATCCAGTCTCCTCGTCTTCATCTGTATCCAGTTTTGCACTTGCTGAACCTCAAATGAAATGCACAAAGCTGCGAGACTGATTTCAAAAGAGGCCTACATCATGGATGAAGAAGGCAGAGTGAATTCAAGTGTCTGACTCCGCTCACTAGAACTGGCTGCTAACAGATCAAAAACATGGTTGAAAATAATTATTTTGCACTGTATCCCTGAGGTATTTTGATCAAATAACATCAAAGACAATTCATGAAGACCTCAGGAAGGTGTCAAGGTGCCTCTTCTAGGTCATGTTATTATGAACAGTGAGACTAAAGTGGTTGCTTTTATTTAGTCAAAAACACCAACAACCAAAGAGAAGAGAATTCTGTTTTCTAACGAGGCAAAGTCAGATTGTCCTCATTCCATATGAAGTAATGACTGAATAGTGCTTTATGCAAATAGTTAACGAGAGGAGGGATGGGACTTGTTGTGGAACAACATGAGGAGAAAAAAGTGCAACATTTATATTGTGTAACTACAGAAAAGAAAGCAGACAGAAATCCTTCAGTTCATGTTGTGAAAGGATCTGAGACGGTATTATGTTCTTTTATGAAATGAAAGAACACTGTGCTTAAGAGTTTAAAGCCTCTTTGTGTAGCAATACCACGTCTGACCACATGAGGGCAACATAGAACAATAAAAGTTCAAATTATAAGAAGTTGTCCTCTAGTGGGACAAAACAGTTTTACAAGACATACTGGACCATCCAGAATCATTGGGAACAGCTTTGTCAGTGGTTCTTTTGTCAACACAGCAGGTCTATATGCCCCCCAGTGGTCAGAAGTGGTATTGCTACACAGAGTGGCTTCAATACCTGCCTCAAAAAACAGCTGAATCATCAAAGTCTTAAAGTTTAAGTGCTTTGACAAATGGTACACAAGACGAGTGTTGCTCCAACCTCAGTCAAACTTTCCCGTTACTGCAACATTCACCTGAGGGCTCCACAACCACCGCTGCTTTTCTTAACTCTGCATGAAGAGGTGAAAATTAGCTCTGGTGAATTCCTGATGAATGGTCTCTAACAGGATGTCCTCTTCGTCCTCCTGACCTCCGCCTTCTGCTCCGTCTCCCTTTCCTCCTCCTGCAGCTCCTCTGGCAGTCAGGGGCAGGCGGAGCTCGGGGGTGTAGCTGAAGCTAAAGGAGGTGCGATAAATGAGTCCGTCCGTTCGGACGAGAGACAGCGGAACCGTGATGATGCGTCGCAGACTACGCCAGCCGTCGCTGAATATGGACACGTCGGGAACGACGCAGAGCAGAGACTTGGGAGACCTGAGAAGAAGACACCAAGGAGAACTTCAGAGGAACTCACTGTGATAGCCAGATGCTAACGCTATAGTATGTGACCATCAGCAGAAGAGAAACATACTGCAGATTTACAGTAATGAGAGCGTAAACGCCAACATGAAGATGCAGCAACTGCTGCTGATGTTGTCGTCTTTGGTCTGAGCTTTTAAACAACCACAGTCTGATCAACAAAACTGCACCTGCTATCAGAGAAAAGCCATCATGCAGTCAGAGCAGGCTAGGTTTTTAGGTGATTTTCACTCGCACACGCGCGTGTGTGTGTTTTGATGTACCCAGCAACCATAGATGGCCATGGATGGAGACCAGTAACTTCAACATGATGAGAAAATGAACAAATGTGGACGTAGCCTGGACGCCTTCTGAGTTGAGACTATTCTATTCTATAATCCCAAAATCTGCTTTCATCCATGATTGTATGAAGGCAGATTTGCTGAAAGATATGAAGCTGAGTAATCAGGGATAAAGTGTTGAAATCAGACAAGTAACAAGCTGCTGGAACAAGCGAAAATAATACAGGGGGACAAACATTAAATCCTATGCTTTTTTTTTTTTCTTTGTCACAGTAGAAAGAGGTGTGTAGACTGTCTATAGATTAAATTATAATCTATAATTTGAAGTGAGGTTTTAAGCTACTGTGTAAAAACAGCAAGTAAGAAAAAAAATGTAAAAGGAATATAAAAATAAGCTGTGGCCTGCATGAAATGCCAGCAGACGCTGCAGATTCCTCTGTTCAAACCCAAACTAACTCTCGTACGGTCGTTCAGGATTGTGCTCCTAATTGGCTGAAAGTTCTTGTACAAACTTTGTGGATGGCTGAGTTATTCCAGCAGAGCTTCCTCCACGCTGCTGAGATGCTGGGAGGAGTATTTGCAGGATCTCGTGGCGAGCTGTCCCCAGCCAGACCCTGACTTACGATGCCTCAGCGCTTTAGGTGTGGGATCTGAGGTGGGCTCTGACGTCAGAGGGGCTGCTTTGGTCTGGGACACATTATAGGGGATTCTGTGAGGGGATACGTGAGTCCTTAACTTATGGACTCCCACATAAGAGTAAGAAGGACGACAGTGTACATTGCAGTCATACATCACTCAGAGTAACAAAGTCCCTCTATGCTTCTCAGGTCCAGTCTACTGGTCTCATGTCATGACTGTCACTAACACTATTTCTGGAAAACCACCCATCTTCTTCTTTTTTCTTTTTTTTTCATCGTGAACAAACAAGAAAAGAACTAAGAGCTGCAGTTTGCGAAAGTCAATCTCACATCACTGTCTTATTGTCATTCTGTGATGATTTAAGTTGTGGTAGAAAGTAAAACACATGTATGTTTCTAAATAACTAAATGAATGACTGCCTATAACTCCCGAAACAACGAGAGGCTGCAGGTATGAAGCAAACTGGTTTAAAGCAGCAACAAAAACCTTTGGAAATGGAGGGAGTGGGCCATTGATTACTTGGTCTGAGTCTGCCACTAGAGCACTGATTTACACCTTTTTAATTTGTTCTGCTATTTGGTTG
This sequence comes from Arrhamphus sclerolepis, assembly GCA_037176975.1. Taxonomy (NCBI): domain Eukaryota; kingdom Metazoa; phylum Chordata; class Actinopteri; order Beloniformes; family Hemiramphidae; genus Arrhamphus; species Arrhamphus sclerolepis. The sequence goes on along the minus strand of JBAMYA010010397.1, from coordinate 9,305 downwards.
GGGTCATGACCCAGAAATGATTGGTTAGATTAGGCTAAAATAAACCTGTTCATAACGTTAACCTGGAGTCAGAATTCCCCTTCTAGAACGGTTTTTGTAGGAGAAACTTCTATACACGTCAAATGATTTCAGTATTAATGTTTATATCACAACAGACTGCATGGATACATCTATCCATGTGTCTATAAATCTATCCATGCATGTATCCATCCGTCAATCCATCCATCCATGCACGTAAACATCCATGCATCCACCTATCTATCCACCCACCCATGCATGCATACATCCATCAATCCTTCCATCCATCCATTCATCCATCCATCCATCCATCCATCCATCTGCAGCAGCTAGGAAGGTCAGAGTGTGTCAATCTATTTCATTGTAATAAGTATGCACATATTAACTTTGGCCCACTCATATGAGTATGACATTTGAAAATAAGATTCTTGTTTCTAAAACATCCACCAGTTTTCATGTGATTTCAGCAGAATAATAATCTGCTGCGTTTTCGTTAAGCACAATTAGATGACAGCTGCATCTTGAAATCAAGTTCAAATAAGATATATAATTTTAGTAATCGCTGCTGGGTTATTAATATTTGGCCTGAAAGTCGCATTAAATGCTTTTACTTGAAAAATGCATCAAAAATCCATATTTAGGCAAACCTTGATGCAGACAGCTTTAGCTTTCTGAGCATGCTCACTTGGAAACTAAAAATTCCATCTTGAGTTTCTCAACTGAAGCAGAACGAGTACAGATGGAAAAGCCTGTCATGAATGAAAATACACAAGTCAAAGTGATCAAATAAGTGAAATTCATCTAAAAATAAAAAAAAATAATTGTTGTGTTGCTGAATATCAAACATCGGGTGGCCCTGAAGTGCAAATTACATCAACAAGAACAAAACAGAAAAAAAAATGACAAACCACAATGACAAATCAATAAAACGCAATAACAAAAGAGAAATCGCAGCTACATTAACCAAACTGGAAAAGGAAGGTAGCCTCGGGCAACATGAATCATCACTGATTGGATGAAAGAAGTTTGAACCGGAAACACGCCCCTTTTAGGCTGTAAAGTGAACCCTGTTATCGTTTCATCTCGCTCCATAATCTGGGAACCAAACAATCTTTACTTTAATAAAAAGGGTTGTTTCATGTTTAGCTAAACTCTGAAATTTCGGAGCTCATAACCTCGTATAAGTCCTGTAATCACCACCGTAATTTGGCACTAGCTCAGTTTCAGCGTAAGATCATTTTGCTTCGAAAGTGGTGGTACGGTCGTTATCACGTGATCACTCTGCGCCAATCAGTGACCTGCTTCTGGTAAACAAAAGACAAAGATGGCTGACCCGTGGCTTCACTCAGCAGCAGCGATGAAGAAGAAAATATCCTCAAATAATCGAAATTGGACAGACAGGAGTTGAAAGCGGACTAAATACATAATCCGGATAATATACATATTCCGGTTCATGAAAGCAAAAATAGAAGAAAACGGGTCTTGAACTACATTTGATTAGATACCTGGGTAGCTTGTCTGTTTTTCTGTAAAGAACAAAACCAATGATTTGCATTTTTTTTAACAGCTGTTGAATTGCTTTTGTCGTCTGGAAAATGATCGTTAGAAATATATAAATAATTAGTGTACTCATGTTACTGCTTTTAACTTCATTGACACATTAAGGGCTTGTGAAACAAATATTCATTTAAATCGATGGAACGATGTACCCATAGACTGAGCACTTTCATCACATGGCTGTATGACTGCTGTCACACTTTAATGCTTACATTTAAAATCATTTCAGTTGTTCCTGTGTATAAATGTATATGCTTAAGTGGACAAAATTGTTGCTACCCTTCCATTAAAGAAAGAAAAACCCACAACGTTCACAGAAATAACTTGAAACTGACAAAAGTGGTAAATTAAAAAAAAAAAAATACTGAAAATTAACTAATGAAAATTTGACATTGCTTTTGAATTTTGGCTCAACAGATTTTATTTTGTTTTTAAATTAGCAAACTAATGAAACTGGCCTGAACAGAAAGTGATGGTACCCTCAACTTAATACTATGTAGCACAACCTTTTGAGGTAATCACCACAATCAAACGATTTCTGTAACTCTCAGTAAGAGTTCTGGACCTCAGGTATTTTAGCCTGCTCCTCATGATCAAACGTCTCCAGTTGTCTCAGGTTTGAGGGTTCCTTCTCCAGACTGCTTCAGCTCCTTCCACAGATATTCAACAGGATTTAAATTAGGGCTCATCAGGTCACTTGAGAATAGTCCAGTGTTTCCCTTAGCTATTCTTGGGTGTTTTCAGTTGTGTTTAAGATCATTGTTCTGCATGAAAGACCCATGATCTGCAACTGAGACCAAGCTGACACTGGGGAGGACATTTTGCTCCAGAATGCCTTGATAGTCTTGAGATTTCATTGTGCTCCGCACAGATTCAAGACGCCCCGTGTCAGATGCAGCAGAGCAGAACCGAGCCACCTCCAAAGGTGCGTTCTTTTCTTTGTGTGCTTCATTTTTGCACCTGTGAACATTGAGCTTATGTCACTTCCCAAAAGCCCCAGTTCTGTTTCATCTGTCCAAAAGACATTCTCCCAGAAACCTTGTGACTTATCAACATGCATTGTGGCACATTCCAGTCTCTTTTTCATGCTTGGCTTTCAGCAGTGGTGTCTGCCTCAGTCATCTTCCATGAAGTACAGTCTGGCTCAGACAGCAACAGATGGTGCGATATGACACAGATGTATGTTGACCTCTGACCTCTATAGAAGTTGTCCTGGGCTCCTTGGTAACCATTCGTATGATCTGTCTCTCCAGTTTGTCATTGATTTTCCTCTTGAGACCATGTGATAACCGTACCACCACTTTCAAACCAAAGTGGTGCTACGCTGAAAGGGAGCTAGTGCCAAATCATGGTGGTGATCACAGGACTTGTGCAGGATTATGAGCTCCGAACTTTCAGAGATTAGCTAAGCATGAAACCTTTTTTATTACACGTCTTGCTGCTGCTCTGGTTGTCCTCCTTCCTCCAGAGCCAGAGTGCTGCTACTGCTTGATTGGCACATGCAGCACAGGTGCTGCTTCCTGAGCTGCAGCTTCACCTCTGCTGCAGCTGAGCAGAACCGCACCCCACCACCACCATGTTCCCAGACTATGGAGCGAGATGAAACGATAACAGGGTTCACCTTACAACCTACAAGTGCTGTCTTTCCGGTTCAGATGACATCACTTCTTTCATCCAATCAGCGATGATTCATGTCACCTGAGGCTACCTTGCTTTTCCAGTTTGGTTACTGTAGTTGTGATTTCTCTTTTGCTCTTTTTTTTTGATTTGTCGTTGTGATTTGCACTTCAGGGCCACCATAGGAAGCAAGGTGAACGGGATTTTAAACAGCAGGATTACAGCAAAAACTGCTCTTTTACAAATAAGAATAATATTCCTAAATCTCATCAAATAGTCTCATATTGAGAAAAAGAAAATCTGCTAGTCGGGTAAGAAATTTACTTGGCTTGAATTTATAAAATTAGTTATATATATTTTTATAAGACCTTTTTTTGTTATTTAAAAAAATGCTTGACTAGATAATTTTTAAATATTTTTTTTTAACGAGGCTTTTTTTTCAAACACCCTTAAATCTTTTTTTTTTATGTGATATAACTGTTGAACAGCTGTTTAATCACACCAGCATTATTGAGACAGTTTAATTCATTTTGTAGTGTATGTCTATTCGGTGAACTGTATTTACATTGAAGTTTTTGGTTTCCACTCTGGTCTAATCTGAAAACATCTATTTTCATGTATCTATGCTTAAAAAAGGTCAGAAAAATGCAGCGTAACAGGTCCTAAGCTGATCAAACCAAAGGCTCTCGGACGTTTAAGGGCGTCATAAGATTCCTCTGGCTCCGAAGGTTAATTTCACAGAACTTAAAAGCACCCTATTTCCTTCTTTCATGGTGTCATAATTCATTCCAACTTAACTCACTTGAACATAGTTTCAGCCTCAATGTTACCAAACCAGACTTTGAGGTGAGGACTGAAGTTTTCTCCGTGGACCTCAGCCATGGCTACGTGTCCTCCCCCATTCACCTGCAATAAGACATGTGAAACAGCTTCTTTTTTCCCTCTAAAATGTGCTTTTAATGGCTTCATCTTGTATCCTACTTAAATGAACCTGACCTCCAGCACACTGATGACAGGAAAAGGACTGACTGGTGTCTGGATGCAGGCCAGACCCTGGTTGAAGGTGAACTCCACTGCTTCCACACCAATGATGGTCCAGCACGATCCGTCGTTCAGCACCGCTCTGCTGGGGTCCCTGATGGTGGGCGGGGCCTGAAGAGAGGGCGTGGCCGAGTATGAAGGGCGAAGCAGAGGAAACAAATGAGGGGAAAAGATTTATTATTTAATTATTCAACCTTTATTTAACCAGGTAAACACCAATTGTGATTTGAAAAAAAAATAGTGTGAACATGCAAGAAAAGATGGAGGTTTGGAAGCGGGAGAGCTTACGGTGAGAAAATGAAAGGAAGTAGGTTAATAAGAGGAGAAGAACCTGGTATTGTATGATGGCATCGTTCAGCAGGCACAGGTAAGTGCTGGGACTGTCTCTGAACTGAAAAGCACACTTGTGGAGCTGTGAGACTGGTTCATCCACGTCTAGAATGGCGTGTTGCTTGTTGACCTTCCGAATCACCTTTAGAAAGAGAAAAAAACATGACCATTATTGTCACTGAAATGTTTTAATTTAAGTAGACACTGTTGGGACTTACACTACCGGTTAAAAAGTTTTTTGTTTTGTTGAAAATTATGCTGTTTAATGTCTCACAGAAACTCTGATATGAAAACATGAAACAAATCCACAACTGAAGTTAAAAGTTGGTTCACTGATTGATTCCATGCTTTCCTTTTTGGACTAAAATATAGCCTCCTCTGGCAGCTGGAACAGCTGCAGAACGTGGAAGTTGCTTTGCTTTGGTCCTTTGTATGATACTGAAATGTACATTAATTATCAGTTTTGGGTAACGCTACGTTTTTGTTCGCCTCTGGAAGTTCACTAGTTACCTTTGGACCATTTTGAGCTATTTATTGGACTTTTTAAAAATGAATGAAAAACTGGAAGAATTGGGGAGGCCTAAAACTTTTGACCAGTAGCGTAAGTAGTTACCGATAAGAAGAAAGCCAAGAAAAGTATTTATTTGCTCATGAACTGGGTCAGATTCAATTTTAACCTGACTGTGACGTGGAGATTACCAAAGCTGTTATTTTGTATCTTCTGGGGACTATAAATTCATTTTTCAATCAAATCTGAACTGACAGATGACCATTTAACTCACTGAACCACGTTGGAGCATTATTGTAAATAATCCTGAGGAGTAATAAATAATGCTGTGATTCTAAAAAAAGCTTCACAGTCATGAACCAAACATTAGTGTCTACTTAAAAATAAAAAACACAGAACTTAGAACCCCTTGAAGAGAAACATCTGTGCTTGAGACCACTGATCTGGATGTACCAGTCACCCCAGTCTGAAAACATCTCATTCAGCAGGGCATTCACACTTTGAAGGTGTTGTGACATCACAGATCCAGGTCAGGGAAGACAGGGCTTAATTTGAGCCGGATCCTGCCGGACCAGGATCAGGAACTCTTATTTTGAAAGGGTGCATTCTTGTAACTGTTTGCTTGGATAAGTCTCAAGGCTACTAAAATAAAGCCATGAACAAAACTGACTGCCTTGAACAAAAAAAACAAAACAGTACAGGTTATGTAATCTCCAAATAATTACAAAAACATAAATTTTAAATATTACAGCCACTTATGAACTTCTTTAAAAAAGAATCACATAAGATAGGTCACTAAAACTCCGCCCCTAAAAGTTCAAAGTTGTGGGTATTTTTTTTATTAAAAACACAAAAATATAACAAACCAACAAAACTAAATTGCGGATCAGTTTTAAAGTTTATGCAGATTATTAATAAAACTGGAATTATTAATTCCTTATAAAATTACACTGAAAAGAGAAACTTTGAATCACATTATGTAGCACGTCACGTTTGAGAATAAAGGCGCTATTTCTCAAAATAACGAATCAAAGTGCAAAATAGATAGATAGATAGATACATAGATAGATAGATAGAACTTTATTAATCCCTGAAGGGAAATTCAGGGAGGAGAATGAGCCACACCTGGCTGCAGTGTGGGATGTAATTAACAACCAGTAAGGTGAGACGTGATCCTGTACTTAGTACACTCTATAAATTACACTTAAAGCACTTAAAGTAATATATAAATATCAGTTGGCTTGGTTTTTTTGACATTTGTGCGCCTAAGTGTTGTGTTGTGTGTGCGTTTGAGTATCGGTGTTGACCTCAGGTAAACCAGTTTACATTCCAGCATCGTCTGATTTACATATTAAGTTATCCTGCCTCCTCATTCTTGTGTCTCCCCAACTGTCCCTCATGTTTCATACCGCATACCTTGGACATGTGTAGCACAAAGCTGTAACACCGATTTAAAAGCAGGCACATGTCTTGAAGACAGAGCTGGAGTGTCTGATTCAGAGACGCGTTCAGACCGTTACAATCTCAACAGAATAATGATTCAAGCTCGTCAAAGATGTTACAATAAAAACCTAATTAAAAAAAGGCAGAAAATAACTGTTAATTCATGCTTGGAGGCTAATTGAAAAACCTGCATTGTTAATTATGTTCAAAGGAGCTATGATGAAATAAAATAACCTTATCACTCTTTTTTTTCCTTCACTCAGCCAATCAGATCTAAGCACAGATTTCAGCAGGTTTGGTTATTGTTGTTGGTATATCACAGACTCAGATCAGAGTAGAGCTGTCCAGCTTCCCCATCTTTATCGATTAATAATGTTTTCAAATCATACTTTGCTTATTATGCCTCTGAGAAGGCAGCTTTTTATTTATACTCCATCTATTCTGTCTCTGTGAGCAAAAGAGTCCAAAACAAGCTGATGAAGACAACAGTTCAGTCCTGAGGTTTTGAAAAATTGCCATCGTTATACTCTGGAATTCTCTCTGGTATCTGTTAGATCTGAGCTCCTACCGGGAGTATTAAAACGCTTAAAAATAAACCAGACTCCATGGCACACAGGATATTAAACATTTTCTTTTGACATTTAAGTTCCAGCTGAACTTCTATACGTCCGCTCTCCTCTCGGACTCTGAACACCAGCAAAGGGAAACGTCAGAGGTAATCACTTCGTTACGGCCAGTTCTTAGTGGAAACGTTTATCTTTAAACAAACTCAAAAACTGCAAAAACATATGGTGTGAGGTATAGCGTGTGGGCGTCCCTTCACCAGCGTCCTCGAGACCTGCAGCTGAGCCGCTTCAGTCAGCAGTTGTGAAGGATTCTGCTGAGTGGTTTTCTCTAAGCACAACCTGGGAGGAACAACAGCGTTTTCTGGATTAGCAGATTATGTAACAACTGTGCCGACCTATGGATCCCAGCACAAACAACAAACTAAAACTAAAATCAGGAGAAGCAGCTCTTTGACAAGCGGACAGAAGAAAGACAAATGTTTTCCTTCTCAGAAACTCAGCACAGATTCATTTAGTTTAATTTGCTGATATGAGTTGAGGAAAGCTGCCATGAAGACAGCTGATATGAGCAAATTATAAACTCCTCAGGACCGTTTTCATCTCAAGTGTCAAACAATTTACAGGATCTTGTTCTAAAAAATAAACCAAGTGTTGAGTAAAAGTGATGAATCAGTCCAAAAACAGACGAAGTAGGAAAAGACGCAGCTTCAGAAGATGACACAGCAAGATCTGAGAGAACGGATCAGTGACACGACATGCTGCTTTTCCTTCTATCCATTAACTTCCGCCTCCCACATACTTGAACACGAGGCTGTGTTCTCGTTGTGGGCGCGTGAGTACTTTCATACAGACACGTAAGTATGGCGCCCTCAACATGTACAGAAGATTGAGTGAAACAGTGGACACAAGAAAACTACTTGTCTGAGGCGTTGAACCCTACGAACATGGAAAAGCAAAGATGGAAAAGCATTTGTGTGTTTGCGTGCGTTACCATCGGTGGCAGAGCTACTCCCGTCTCAGTACAAACTAACTGGACCACGGAGCCGTAACAGATGAAGCTTTCATTTATCACAAAGCCTCCTTGGTCAGCGCGCTGGTCATCCACTGGACAGATGAAAAAGACACATGAACGCTCAAATTAATGAACACTCCTCCACTGTAACACACACACACAACGTTTGGTGAGTTACTTTAATCTTTGAACATAAAGACAGCCGGATATCCCTCATTATTAATGATTTCTTTTCCTACGTTAGACGAGTTTTCTACCAACAGATTAGACAAATGGACAGAAAGAGAGCTGCGATGATGGTGGAGAGAAGAGACGGCTGATGGATGAATGACTGAGGTTCTGATGGTGGGAGGTCTGCTGCCTCATAAATAACCTCACAGATCTTCAGGCTTCTCCAGATGTGTTTGAGAGAGAAAAAAGAAGCTGGTGAATAACTGCTGCAACAGCGAGTATATTAATGCAGGGTGGCCATGTCTGCGAGAGCCACACTTCATCTTTGTTCAGGTGGCGTTCATATAGACTCCGATCTGGTGTCGACTTCACCCCAAATACAAATAATAATATAAAAAAAGTTCTTCCAAGAACATACTTTCATGAATTCAACTTTGCAACACTTTTGCAAACCGCTGTGAGACTGTCAAGGTGTAAAATAAATGAATAAATGAGTTCTTTATCAGAGGATGTTGAAACTGGGGCACATGGACGACTCAGAGACAGGAGCAGCATGGTGATTTGGGATTAGGATTATCACAAACCAGAGCATTTCCAGTTCAGATCCTCCCACAACTCAGAAGCATGCATGTTTTTCATTTAGATGACATTTGACCAGTACCACAGCTGTCAACCAGAGTTCAAAGTGGCTCTTATTTTTTAGGAAAATCTAATTTATCGAGGATGCTGGTGTTCTACGGAGATTATGAACTGCTCGTTTGTAAAAGTTCCATTACACTCTCGTGTTTTTAGGACCCAAACACAGCGGAGCAGGAAATAGTAGGTTTCGAACACCAGGGGTCTCATTTACTAATCTATACTAAAAGTGTGCGTACGGCTAAAAGCCAAAAATGGCGTACACCAAGAAAAATCGCGATCTACAAAACCCTCCGTACGCACACCAGCAAGCAGTTCCTCCTTGATAGATCACAGCTGCACTTCAACGTTTGCTACAAGGCTCCGCCTCCTGTCCTGCCCTCTACACGCCCACATTCAACCATAA
>JBAMYA010010396.1:0-43809 GCA_037176975.1 Arrhamphus sclerolepis | reverse complement strand
TATAGACAGACAACCATTCACACACTCACTCACACCTAGGGACAATTTAGGAATACCAATCAACCTAACGAGCATGTTTTTGGACTGTGGGAGGAAGCCGGAGTACCTGGTGAGAACCCACGCAAGCACGGGGAGAACATGCAAACCCCACACAGAAAGGCCCCTGTGGAGGCTGGAACCAGGAAAGGTTCCTGGTGTTGCTTGGTGTGAGGCAACAGTGCTGACCACCAAGCCACCGCGCTGCCCTATAATAACATCTATTTCATTATATTAATTTAATTATTTTACTTACTTTAGAAAAAAAATTGCCTTGATTTGAAAATGAAACCAATTTTGTATCATGAAAAAGGAACTTTTTAATTTTTAATTTTTTTTTTTTGAAAAAACAAGGTAATATTAGTCGAAACTCTGATTTTCAGCAGCATTCAAGCAGTGAAACTATTTAATGAAATGCTTTGTGTTTGTCCAGTGATTTTACAACTATTTTAGAACTTTTTAAATCCTTTCTATTTCATGACAGATCAGTTTTGTTTGTTTTTTTAAATTACAATATGAATTGAAAATCTTTTAAGGTTTGGCTGGCTCGCAGTTTAAGCCATCATGATGAATGTGCCGCAGTCAGAACTGAACCACCTTTGGTACAATGAAACTTGAATCCTGCTTCATCCTGCAGACCCATGCCCGAGGACAAAATGAAAGATTAAGTTTTCCATCAGTATATCTGATGAAAAGCTGATGGCGGACAGAGAGTTTCAACCGTTGCTGCCCAAATCCTTGTTGTCACAATGAGACTTAAGAAACGTAGAAGAAAGCAGCTGTTTCAGGCGTTTTTAATTACAACTGCTGAGAAAAGAGGAATGAAAAGAAAAAAGTAACAAAGGGGATTAAACTAGAAAGAAAAAATCTATCCCTTGCAGAGAAGATTGTTCTGGTTTTCTATTTTTCAAATTATCATTCTGTGGTTTTCTAGTGGGCGTATGTGCACATGTGATTATTTAAATTTCTCGAACACGTTCTGCAAAGTACAATCTGTGTCTAAGCGACAAAAGGCTGGATGTGTGTGTGTATGTGTGTGTTTGAATTTGTGCCTATGTGTGAATACATTTGTGCCACTGTTTAGGTGTTCAAGTGTGTTCTTGGTGTAAAACGTGTGTGTGCATGTGTGTGTGTGTGTATGTGTGTGTGCATGCAAGTAACAGATGGATTAGGGATGTTGACTATGTGTCATAAGTCTCATTGCTCTGCTAAGAGATGTTTTATCACACTGACACTCCGGTATGAAATTTAGCAAAGGCAACCCACATCCCATGCATGCACACATACACACACACACACACACTCAAAATAAAAAAATAAAAAAAGAAAGAAAAGATATTGCAAGGTGCTGAAAGGCTTTTTCATTTCAAGTTTATTATGCCAGTGAAAGCAATTAGTCTTTGCAGTATCTAGGAGAATAAAGTCAAGCTGTACATGAATGCACAAATGAAACATAAATAAGCAAAAATAAATAAATGTGAAGACAACAGTAACAGAAAATATAAAGCAGGTCTGCAAAAAACAAACAAAAAAAATGTGTAATGTGTAATTTGTAATGAAATGAACCACGAGTGTTTTTTCATTGGTCGAATTCCTGGAGGCTTGCAGGTGACTCGTGAACATGCACAACTCATATCGCTACTGCATTTTCAGTGTATTATCAAGTCTGCATTTGCAACACTTCCTGTAAATGACCTTATCGCCTCAAATGCCTCCACTCAAGTCTATGCACAGTTGAACAAACAGAGCTGGATGTGTCCGTTTAGTCAGAAATACACTCATCAACTTTACAGCCACTCATCTTTTTATGTATATTCGGAATATGTATATTCAGAATATGTATATTCAAAACGTATAGTTCAAATTGTCAAATTGTCTCAAGATGCTTTACAGAGAACCAGTGCATGACCCCCGAGCAAATATTATTAAGTATTAGAAATATAATTATTATTTTATTAATGTAAAGAAACGTTCAGTCAGAAACAATGGCAAGTTTAAAAAAAACTCTTCTAGCAGGAGCAAAACCTTTAAGTGGAAAAGTGGAAAGTAAAAACTACCCTTTTTGTCAGGTTCACAATGTAAATCACATTGCACATGGAATCGGTAGATAATCAATTCACAGTGTGAACATTGTGCGATTGAACATACATTGAATCATGATTACAACAGAAATAAATCTGAGTGTATTTCAGAATCCAAACTCAGTTTCCCCACGTCATTAGCAGGCTGCTGCTAACGTGCTAATGCTAATGCTCTAAACTTAGTATTGTCATAGTGGTGTTTGTGTAGCCTGGTCCTCACCAGACTCCTGCACTCCATTTCATTCATGCAAAGAGTCTGGCCAGTCGCAATTGGCAAATGTTTAGTTCCTGGTGTGTGAGCACTTGTCTGAAGTTTAAAATCATTGATATACTGGTAAACCAATCACTAAGGTTTGGCGATGTTATGCACAGGTTATGTGCCAGCACAGCAGCCTAGTACTTCCACTGTGAACACAGTGAATATTCAGTAGCCTGTAGAGCTCTGTCCATTCCAGGAAGAGAAATCACAGTGGATGGAATATGGCTATCAGGGACTTCTGTAGATTATGTGAAGTAAACATGCATATCCACGGTACAATTTCAGTAGGGCTACTATATCATTTCCAATCAAGAAAACAAACCAAACACTCTTCTTGTGGCTTTAAGTCGCTGATATCGGGGATCATTTCCATGACAGAGCGAATGGCCTCCTGTGTATCTGTGTCTGTGTATTTGGGGCTGTTGTTGCTAGGCTACTGTGTATACGCACTGATGTTTACATTATTTCATGGTGCGTTCCTATTGGTTGGTTAGCTGACAGAGATCGTAGAGGCAGCGACAGGCTATCACACTGAGAAGATTCCTCCAAATTTCTGACGCTGCTGATATCTGTCGGAGCCAGTCTGTGGTCATTCATCTTTGCTCCTCTCTCATTGTGAGATCGACCACCACTGTTTCTGAGCTACGTTGGATGATTTTCACCACATTTGCCCATCTTTCATCTGAGCTGTACAGTGTGAACCCGGCATAAGGGAAGAAACCTTAACATTTGCCCATGTTAATAGGTGTAGATGTGGGAAGTGCGTAAAAATGTGAATGAGATTGAAAACATCTCCAGCCAAGAAACAGAAAAGGTATTGAGGTTGTTTTGATGTGACAGGCATTGATGTGGATTTCTTTTCTGGCTACCGGTGATGTGACATTTGTAAAAACAAACTGTTCTCAGTGAAACAATCGTTTCGGTCCCTCTTGTTCCTTTCATTTGTTGGTTTACATGATTTTTGAGTTTGAAATGTTCAGTCAATCATGTGCCAGTATCGTGCAGGCCTGGATCTCTCGATGTGTCGCGAACATACTGACTGACTCAAAGAACAACATGAGCGGTGCGTCCAGATCATAACAGTGACCAGTCAGTTAGGGGGTCAGTGCATGGATGTGTGACTAGAATTCATCAATGGGTCCAGGAGTTTTCAAATGATTTTAACCATTATCTATTAGGGAATGCAACCTCTCGTGACTTGTTTGGTTTAGTTTTCATAAACTGATAGAAACTACCTCAGGAACCAAAGAAAAGAAACACACAAAGCTCAACATTTTCACCATTGTTTGTTACATTCAGTCTTGTGATATTTACAGATTTGCTGTTTCCTAATACTGTTACCACATTAATGCTGATTTGCACACCAGTCTTGTATATTTTCATATCTTATACCCTTATGACTTCATGGTATGCTTATGCTCACTGTAAACAAATTCATCAGCATTCTTTTGTGCACTTACATATTCAGGCCTAATTTTAGAATTCATGTATTTCAATTGCATATAAAATTTCCATCCATTTGAATGACAGATTTAACATAAACAGGCCAAGAAACTTAATTTGATGCATATTTGGCTGTAAAATGTATATGAAACTATTAGGAATGAGATTTGTGTAATAACACCAATATAGACAGTTTTATGTATTTATCATTAATAATCTAATTTGTTTGAAATACTTAAGAACCAGTGTATGTATTCAGTGTACTGAATCCATGCTATTACAGTAGTTTGCGGTGATGTATGATTAAGTAGTTCAGTAAGTTGTGGGGGCGTTCCATTTCTTCGAGGAATATTTTTAGCCCTACTCCTTGGCCTCCTGTATCAAGGAGTACTGCGGGGGAGGGGAGGGGATAAGGGAAACGGTAGACAGAGAGCATGGGATTAGGCCAAAAACTTTCATGTGATATCATAATTTGAATAGCATAAACATCAATCAAAGGAGTTTCTGAAAGTTTGCAGTAGTTCTTTCAGTGTAGGAAATCAGTTCTTGTCCTCCATATGGATTTCTTGCCAAAGCAGCAGAAGGAAGGGACATAATCTGCAAATCACCTATTACAACCTTCAACAGTACACAGCAGGTACAAAAGATGGATGGACTCCTATTTGGGTTAATGCTTTTTTGTTTTGTCATCTCCCTCACTAAATCTGGAATAAATAATGGATTTGAGTTGACAGACAGATGAATGCCAAACTAAAATAAGCAGCGGCTGGCTGAGATGTCAAGGTATCATAAAGAACAATGTTAACTTTCCAAAATACTTCTAACAAAGATGAAAATGCCTGTCTTTAAGCTGATTTATTACCCGCATGCACGCCAAACATTTTTCCACCAAAAGATTAATGCCACACAATCATTTTTGTATATCATGTGCATTATCAGTCTAAGAAGCAATTATGGATGCTGAATTTAGCAAACACATGTGGCTGCTCTTTTTATCCCTGGGTCCTCTTTCACATTGACAGACGGATAGACAAAGAAGGTAACCATAGCAACAATCACCAAGTACACAGACAAAGCAACATCCAAAACAACCTGATGTCATCCTATAGAAAATACTTGTCTCTATGCTAACACACACGCACACACACACACACACACATATTTCATTAACAGTTGTGTGAAGACATCATTAATTGTTAGACTTGGTACCTAACGGCACTACGATGACAATACAACTCATGAATCATAAAACACAGCATGTGTGAAGGACAACATAAATATTACACTGATTTTACAGTTTCTGGGTTCATTTGAAAAATTAGCTAATGGATACATCAGTGTGGGTGTCATTTTTTCGTCTCTTTTTTCAACTGTCGGAATGACCAAACACATCCCATCCCACATCACATCTTGACACAAGATGTGATGTGGCGATAATTGCTGACCTTATTCTGAAATCATTACAAAACTTGCATGTAATATTTGTTTTTCTATCTCTTTTTATATATTGGTGTCCAATTACAATCAAAGTGTTTACTCTGAATAAAACTGGTGTTGTCGTGTCAATTGTAGGAACACAAAGTGTGCTAACAACCGGTAAGGTAAAGTCAAGGTCAAATTTATTTATTTAGCACATTTAGAAACAACAGAGTTGATCAAAGTGCTTTATAATCAACCATAAATCATACTTCAAAACCGTGAGATAGGATAAGAAACGGTAAGGTAAGCCATTCCACAGCGTGGTTTTGATTATGGAACATCTAAATGCAGATAACTGGTTGACCGCAGAGCTCTTACAGGTGTGTGGATGTCTGACAGATAAAAAGGAGCCATTACATGTTAAGCCCTAAAGTCTACAATAAAATCCTAAAAAACAATTCGGAATCGGATGGTGAGCCAGCGGAGGGATGCCAATACTGGAGTTATGTGATCATGCTTCTTAGCGCCAGTTAAATGAGGAGCTGCTGACGCCACAAAGAAGACTGATCTAAACCAACATACAGCGCATTGCTGCAATCTAAATGAGCCGTGATAAAAGCATGAATGTCTTTTTCCAGGCCTTCTGCAGGGTGATACCGCTTCACCTTGGCATTAACCCATCGGTGGAAATACCTTCTTTTATCACGGCACTGATCTGTTTATCCAATTTAAGTGAGCTGTCAAAAATCACCCCCAGATTTCTGACAGCTAAGCGACTACATGAGGCTGAAGGACCAAGAGCGTCAGCAGAACCACAGAGCACATCTGACTTTCCAAACTAAATGATGTCCATCTTGTTTTTATTAAGGTTCAGCATGTTATACTTCATCCAAGTTTTTAGTTCACTAAGACAGTTTAATAATGGCTGTAATGATGTTTTGCTGTCAGACCTGATGGGCACATAAACCTGAATATCATCTGCAAAACAATGGAAGGGGATATTATGCTTCCTAAATATGGACCCCAGCCCACACTTCTATGATCGCATTTAAATACGATCAGGTGCTTAGGGCATCCAAGTGATTTTTCATGTCTGTTGTTACACTGTGGTAGGCCAAATTCCAAACACATATTTGGCAGACTACGTTTGTCATGTCATCACTCATTTTAATTTGTCTTTGGCATCCTTTCAAAACGCTGACGTGAACTCAATCATTATGTGTGATATTCAACATCCCTTGTGAGTTAGAGCCCTGTATTTTACACATAGATGTTGGCTGAGAAGAACAACAAATGAAAAAAAAAATGCCGAAGATAATATAGGTAATTATTATCTGATGCACTAAGTGAACAATGGTTGTCCAGCGAATAAGCAAATATCCGGGTATCTTTGGGTCCAGCCTAACTAGATTAATTGGACTGGTGAATACACTTCACATACACATCAGCAGATTTGATGAAAAATATTTAATCTCTTTGGGACATAGGCTTTTTTTTTAAATGTGTGTTTGGTATGTTTAAGATTTTCCTTTTGAAAAGTCTGTAAGCAGAGGCTTTTCTATGGGTTAGCTCATCCCACCACATACTCAAGCATTGTCTTATTCCACTTTATTTCTGGTGGTTTTCAATACCACATACAGTGTTATGAGTATAAAATTCAATATACAGTGTCTACTGGTACAGCACCATAACAGGAATTATGTAATGATGTTACCAGAAGCCAGACACATTGCTACTGTGACTGCCCTCCGCGGCAGTGGTCTTTGCATAGTTAGTGTGTGAGCTAAACTCGAAACTTATCTTTTATGCTAAGACACCAGTTTCAAATCCATTTGAGTGGATATTTAATTTGTTTCAGGAAGAGTCTTCTAGCTCTTGAAGTGTTCAGTCTCTACCTTCTGAAAAGAGAAAAATCCACCCAACCGCCCAGCTACTGACTATTGTGTACGATGCTTTAAAAATAATAAGTTATAAAGAAAAAAAAACAACTGAAGCAAAAGGCCATGAATTAAACTATTAATGAATCAAGGTATGATGAGAGTTTTGACTACGTGACCAATTGTCTGCAAAAACTACAAAAAAATTGCAAAAATGTCTCCGTTTTTGGCTTTTCCTTTTCTGTTTGCCACATCTTTCTCAGTTTTTTCACCGAACAGTAGAACCGTTTCAACAATGACAGTAACTTGCTAATATAATGTCTTTCCAGGCCAGGGACCACTCAAGACGCTTTTACAATGCAACCAGCTTTCTCTCACTGCAACACACAGATGGATGCATTTAATGGACCATGTTATTAGTTTAATTACTCATATAATTACTCCTATAAGTCAAACTACATTCTAGTCAATGTAATTCATGCCTAGGCAGTACATTGTTAGACATTTAGCCTAAACAGCATATCTTTGGGGTAGGAGGAAACCGGAGTACCAGGGGACCATACCATTCCAATATGGAAATCTGCTTGGGACCAGTACGATGAAAATACCCATTTGCGACCCATTGGGGGCTGGATTATAATAGTGAAAATGTCAATTTTGTTTTGTGTTGGTAAAGTGCCACAACTTTTGGGATCAAGCTGTCTAGAAGTCCTTAAGCTTTTTCTAATTGACACAAATAAAGAGAAAGTGAAGATTAACAAGAAGAAGGAGAATCTAAACCTACGCAGTAGCAATCATGCATCTTTGTTATTTAAAAGAAGATGAGACACTGAAGAAAGAGCACTAATGGATATAGATGGAGGATACAATATGAAAGAGAGAGAATAGCTTTTTTTAAATGGATTAGATTCCAATATCTTCAAAAAGTACTAGTGAGAGAAGCTGTAGAACAAAAAGAAAAAAAACAACTTTTTTTCCCACAAGTCCCGCTCTCTCTGCAGACTTTTTAGTCATTCAGCAAATCAGAAATGGAACCAATATCTAAGCTTGCTCATGTTGGTGCCAGTGGTCAAATCAAATTATCTCACATTTCTGTTGTGCAGCTTTCTGGGCTTTGACACAACAAGTATTGATGTATCATGTTTTGTGATTTAAACCTGATACAAACCCACAGCCCTCCCTTAGGTGCAATGCACTTCTAATAGCTGGAATCAAACGCACATCTGTAACTCACAGACCTCTCAGGCTTCTTAGCTGAGGAGCTGAGAACTGACCAAGGGGAGATTACCTTTGCAGCACAAATCCATATTTGTAGAATTACTTCTATTTAACATTTCTGCCCTTGACAATAAGAATTACAGTACATTACTGGCTGGCTTAAAGGCATCTTCTGTCCAGCCACACTGAAGACAAAACTAAATTCATCTGCCAATATTCGCAATCTGTTTTTTTTGTCACTACCTTCATGGAGGACATGAACCAATAAGATGAAAATGGCAAGGTAAAGGAAGATGAAAATTATTTGATAAACAACAACAACAGCATAAAGGACTCAAATCATTACTTTGGGTAAACATTTTTTTTCCACCACCAGCACACACTTCTTCTTATTCGCTATATTAAAAAGTGCACCTGATGATGTTATTGAAGCACCATTAGTGATCACAGTCTCTTGAAGACTCCCATAAAAGAACAGAAAAGTCTGTTTCCACTTGGAAGTGTCCTGAAAAGATCCACCATGGCTCCCAACATCTTGAACCTGGTCTGTTGGTACTAACCCGTTTAATCCTAACGGGAACAACTGTTGCTTTTTTGTTTTTTATTTGTAGAAGATCAAGCAGTTTTTAAAGTAAAAGAATAGGCTGTCTCCTCTAAATTGTACATAAATGTCATGTAACTAGTGTGAATGGTCACATGACTAAGCTTCATAACTTCCCATCTGCACCTCTGGAAGGAGACATCTGCCTCAAACCTGTTCAAAAGGAATTAAGTAAAATACCTTTAATTAATTTAACCAAAATATTTTGCATGTATATGTATATTTTAGAAGGGTCTACTGTATATCTTTCGAATTATATGCCTACATGCATGTTTTGATCATGAGTGGTTAGCGCTAGCATAACACATAGTCATAGTGCCAAATGTTTTGGCTGTTTATTCTATTTTCTATACAGCTTAAAACTATCAGAGGTTTTGCCTTTCTAGATTTCAAAGAACCCCAAAGTGAGGTGTGCTACATCATAGTCACTTCAACAGCTGAAAAAGATGCATTTGAAACTGACTGTGATGTTAGTGTTATTTTTTATTTTTTTCTAGGTGTAAATAGGTCAAAGTGAAGAATTAAAACCCACATTTTCACTAACATTACCACCATGAAGTCATAAAAATGATTACATATTATGTGTGAGGAAGGTCTAAGAATTGAAATGCATATGCAAAAATCTGGGATTAAATGGTCAACGCAACAACAAAACATGTTCTCTTGAAAATATGAGCACACTCTGTCAGGTTTTTATTTACAGCTCAGAAATAGCTCAAAGTAGCTAAGATAATAATAGCTAGCAATTGACAGTACCAGGTGATTGGATGGGTGAAATATATTTTGATGCTTTATGTAATTTTAACTGACATGGTACAAAAAACCCCACAAAAACACAAACAAACAGTTGTCAAGGGCGTTTTGTCAAATTTTGTTTTGGAGCTAGCTCCTACTATTCAGTTGAATAATTTCAATTTTATTTTCTTGTTTCCCCCTGGAAGTGTTAAAACTATTAAACTACTACAGCAAGCTGCTAGCTAGTCAGTAGCCTTCGGGTGACAGTTTTAATGCCTGCATAAAACATCATCCAGATGATTTTCTGGGTGTTTTTCTTTTTTCTTTTTCTGTTGACTTCTTTTCTAGACAGCATGAGCTGTTGTAGCTGCATTCCAGGACAAACGGAGCCAAGATCATGACTTGGTGACAGTTCGTTGTGGGTTTCATGTTAATTCATTTCTGGAATAAAAACACAGATTAGGCGTGTTATTGCAGCAGCCCACCAATGTTGTTTTATAACTAAGTAGCCAAGTGAAGCACAGATGAGGAAATTACAATCAGCCATCACTTGTAAAATCTTGATGTTTTATCTCTAACAGTTATTATTCCCAAGATCTTATTCCATGATCGTGTCCTATGTTAAAAAAAAAAGGGAAAAAAAGAATCAAATTTGGGAAGCAGCCTCCATTAGGCATAAAGGTTTGTTTTCCTGACCTGAATATAAGGCTCTCTAGGCTCTGTAACAGCTAATATTCCTGTATTGCATTCCAGGATATAGCCTCCTCCAAAAACCACAGCAGCTGGCTGAGGATTCTTTTCTCTCCCCGTCTCACATTTTTTTGTCCTTCTTTGGTTCCAATGAAGACAAAGTGCACAAAAGATGTCTGTTTCCAGGTCAGAGTAAGAAAACAGAGGAAATTACCACCAGCCACCAAACATATGATGGTAAAACTTTGTCTGTGGGGGATAAAAAGAAGAAAAAAAAAATCACAAAATGTTGGTGGAAACAGTGGCTCGATGTGGGTAGTTTGGAGACAAAATGCTTTTCTGCCCTGGGCTTCATCACAGCCAGTATCATTGTATTTGGTTCCAGGATACAGTCTTATTCAAAACCACAGCAGCTGGCGGAGGGTTCCCCCTGACCTCTGGCTTGGCTAATACCTGGAGAGAGACAAAGATCTTGTTACTCTGTCTGTCTGGGCCGATCTCTTGTGGGATTTTGAAGTCCAATTCTGATGTATCAGGGCTGTCGCCGCCAACAGACGATATTTAATACAATTTCTATGAATTTAAACTTCCACTTCAATGCTTTTCATGCCAAATAAGACCACAAAATTACAAGTAATAAATGAAAAGCCATGTGAAGCAGCATGGAAACCATGGAAAAAATTATTTAACAATAAAAAACAAACAAAAAGAAAACTTTAAGAACTTCACCACAAAGCATTTACATGTGTTAAAACTAATCTCCAAACTTGTCATATAAATTAACACATCAGCTCCATACACAAATCATTTTGGTACTTAGTGTGATATAGATACTCTATCCTAGTGTAGAATAATAAATCTATTATTGGAAACTGTAACACAGGACCAAAAATATGCTCATTACAAGTCTCCTTGACTTTTCCAATGGAACATAAAGAAACTATGAAAAGATTTGTCTCGAGAGCATCAGAACTGTAAACCTAAGAAAACTGCGGGCTTGTTCACCATAGAAGAAATGGTAAAATTAAATCTTTATCTTTCAGCTGTTCCGTTCAGGGATCGCCACAGCGAAACATCCATCTCCATCTAACCCTATCCTCAGCATCCTCTTCTCTCACAGCAAACTAGCTTCATGTCCTCTTTGTCTACATCCTTAAATCTCCTTTGGTCTTCCTCTTCCTCATCATCCCTCCACTGGTATATTCACTGTTCCTCTTCTGTACATGTCCAGATCAACTCAGTCTGGCCTCTCTGACTTTCTCTCTGAAACAGCTAACATGTTACTGAGAAAACCTCGACATTTTTACCTCTGCTACCTCCAACTCTGCCTCCTTTATTTTCATCAGTGAAATCGAAAATAGCAAAATAAAGATCTGAGACAATAAATTTAGCTGAATTTTGGCTTCCACAAATGACAATTAGCAGTGGAACTATTAGTTTTAGCTAAACACAACAATAAAGCATAAAACTGAGGTTCTGTTGATGCATGCTAGCTTAAAGACAACAAGCTTAAGGGTAGGGTAAGATATTTGTGGTTGACTTCACCTCTGTTGATGTTTGAATTACATGACAGACCTAGCTCCTCCCTCACCCTTGCTGAGAAAATAAAATAGGATGAATGGATGAACAGCATGAATGTTCTTGTCCAAAAGCAAAAACCAACTGCACAAACATGAATCTTCCCCATGTTGGTGACCAGCTGGAGTGATGTTGGTTACGGTTTGAGAGCCAAAGTGCCCCACTCTGTTTTCAGTTTGGTTAGATTTGTTTTCCACCACCTGTAAGGTCTTCATTTACCTTCAGGATTGGCTTAATTCTTCGTGGTAAAGATTCAAAAGGTGTTGGAAACTTTCCACCGTATTGCCATGATAGCATCACGCAGTTGCTGCACATCGATGATGTGAATGTGATGTTCCACCACATCCCAAAGGTGCTCTGTTGGATTGAGATCTGGTGACTGTGGAGATCTCTATATTACATTTAACTGATTCTCATGTTTAAGATAATTATGATTTGTGACATGGTGCACTATCCTACTGGAAGCCGCCATCAGAAGATGGTCCACTGTCATCATAAAGGGTCAGCAACATTACTCGGGTGGGATGTCATGTAAACAGTTACTGCTGGAGCTAAAGTGTTCCAAGAAAAGATGCCCTGGACCATCATAGCACCACCGCCAGCACGGGCTATTTAAATAATACATTTACGCCAAATGTTGTTGCAGAAACTGAGATTCATCAGAGCAGATGACAGTTTTCCAAACTTCAACTGTCCAGTTTTGGTGAGCCTGTGTGAACTGTGGCCTCAGTTTTCTTGGTCTTAAGCTGACAAAAGCAGTAACCAGTGTGGTTTCTGCTGCTGTAGCTAACCTCTTTCAAAGTCAAAGTTTCAATGTGTTTTTCATGTGATCAGAAAGAAGGTCTGACCTTTTGCCTCTCACCTGCTGGATTCATCGAGGAATCACTACCTAAAGAAATGCTGAAAACTGGATATTTTCTTTCTATGTCTCTTTTTAAAACTATCCTCTGTAAAGCAGGAAGATGCTTGTTCATGAACCATACCTTTTCTATCCCATTTTAACGAGTCTGCATGTCTACATGTACAAATGCACTGAACATTTCAACAGACGGATGAGTGAATACTTACATCTATGACTGCTGCGGTCCAAACAGTTAAATAAAATGCAGGTCAGTGACAGATGCTACATAATTGTACTGCTCTTATACTCTATTTGTTTCTTCTATTTGTCTTTCTCATGCAGTTTGTACCTTCATGTCTCACTCGCAGTTCCCCTCATATGGGTTTCGTACCCGTTGCACTTGTGCGCATCAGAGGCTGAGATCTCCATTCACTCCATTAGCCAACGAATCTTACCGCTGAACAGAAGCAGGCCGGAGCAATCCAAAGGGAGCAAGAAAAAAAAACCCTCAGGTTTTCCTGCTTGAAGCTGATGTGGAAGTGCTCTTCATCAAATTGTGGCTGCAAGCACATTAGTCTGCAGAGGGGTTATGAAACTATTTTCAAGCTATTTGCAGTTCAGAGTTGTACGGTGAGGAAGATTATTTACAAGTGGAAAACATTCAGGATAGGAGTGGATGTTGCAGCAAAGTTACACCAAATTCAGACCATGCAATGCTCAGAGGGACACTAATAAAAGAGAACTCTATCGCAGACCCTACAGGGAGAAAAAGAGGAGAGAAATGGGGGGAACAGAAAAGAAAGAATATTGAAAAAAAAGGAAAATAAATAATTGGTAAGAAGAAAATGCAGTCGAGAAAAAGAGAATAGAAGCAGAGTTGTGAAAAAAGGAAACAGTAAATTCTGTGTTACATTTATAGCTCAGCACTTTTCAGGGTCACTGACCCCCAACACACCCCCTCTCACTCCTCCTCCCACTGCTTCCTTTCTGCCTGCATGATATACACACTCAGAACACACACTATTCCTGTGATAAATGTGACTGGGAGTCGTTCATAAATTTCTAAATGGAAAAATCCCCAATTCTGTCTGTTGCTTTTTACTTTACAACAAATCAACCTGGGTGGCTTCCCATTATGAGTGTACGAGCAGGTCAGAACACTACCAGTATAGGTGTGCTGTTCCACTTCATATAATGCGTGTGTGTGTGTGTGGTGGTTCAGTATAATAATTTTAAACATTGTAGAGCCCAGACAAACCCAGATGTCACAAACTGAAGCAACCTCAGATCCACTGCCACCACAGGCGTGCACGGTTGTTAACTGACATGATGGTCGTATCACTACAACCACCTCCAGGTTGACGCTCATCCAGGAAGTACAGTTTGTTGTAGTTCCTCCACTCACCACAAGGTGCTGGCTCCAAAACAGAGAGAATCTCCATTGACTCCCATGTTAAAACAGCCAATTTTGCAGCAGAATTGCCACAACAGATAAATTTATATTACACAATAAAACTGACCAATTAGATGCCTGGACGTCATTTGATGTGCTTGATTGACAGCTAGCCATCGGTTCTGACGTTGGCTTTGATAGCTTTGTCCTGCCTCTTTGCAACATGGCGCCACATGGTTCAAGGAAAAATGGTCTCTCTGTACTAGCCTATGGGTCACATGACCACATAGTTCATCCACAGTTCTTATACAGTCTGAGCCTCGGTTGCTGAAACTGTTGTAGAGAAGTGTTTAATCCAATCTGCGTCGTTTCAACAACTGCATGCTCAAGTATTGCCTCTCTAGGCCAGAGAAACACTCAAAGCACTTTTACAACTTTGTTTCCCGAATCCAGATTAATAATTTGACCCTTCTGAAACAGAGAAACATAATTTCCATGGCCACAGATTTATGGATGTTTCAGAAATGAGAAGGGAAATCAGAGCTAGCCGCCCCTCGAACCCCTGCTCTCTCTTTACAGAGCTGGGTGGTTTTCTTAACTTCTCGCCTCAGTGACCCACTCTGCCACCACAGCAGCAGAAAAAAACACACACTCAGACACACCTCAACCTTATCCCTAACCTTATTTATACAGTCTGAACCGTGCATGCTCGTGTGTGCTGCTGACACTGCTCTTGCTATCTGAAATGAAGTTGGAGGAGAAAAAGAAAAACGGAGAGAACAGCTATTTCTTTGTAAAAGATCCTAATCTTACAATTGCAGAGAGGGTAATGGGTGAGTCAAAATTCATGTCACTCATCACTCAGATTTGCAGGCCAGTGGGAAAAACTGTGAGTATATTGTGTGGGTGTACTCATGTGTGTGTGTGAAACCAGCTCCTTCTGTCCAGATGACTGATTCACCCACTGAAAATCCCCCACCATGGTACCCTTCACCACTTTCTTGTGTATTTTAATGTGTTGAGTGTATAATTTGTCTTTGCTAAACATCTGAGCATTGTGCTAATGCACACCCCACGCTGAACTATATACACGTGTCCGTTTATAAAAGTATTTGGCTGCCTTCACGCTGACAGGATGGAGGTTAATGTGGCATTTTCTTTTCTTTCTTTTTCTTTTTTTTTTAAACATGGAAGGACTTGGATTGGTAAATGGGTCTAGCAGGCGCAGGCTTTGCAGTCAGGGTTGCTCAAGGATCAGTGATCTTTGACTACTGGGCCTCAGTTTACTGCGAGCAAGTCTAACCACTACAGAGAATCACAAAAAACAGCCATTTTGACACTGACCAGGGTAGATTTGTGTCACGTTGGTATCTTCAAGTAAATACACCCAACGGTGTTTGGAAGTTGATACCTATGCGGTAGTAAAAGAGTGTAGTCACTGAGCTAAAAAGTATAGTATCTGCAAAATATAGGTGCAATATGTAGGAATTGTAATTCAAAGTGTTTAAAACAATTGTTCTGACGCCAGCATAGTTCCACTGTGCTGGTTAAAGAGCAACTGGAAATACTGTGCTGATGAGTGGGGACAAACAGTAACGCCTTGTCTGAACAGAGTTGAGATGTAAATCATTATAATGTTCAGTGTTCATACATTCGTCTGACCCATAGTTCCATCCTCTGACCATCCCAGCGTTCACCTACACCTGCCTACGAGATGCCTCTGAAAGATACCAACTAACATGGCTGACCTGCCGTCTGACCCACCACATGTTTATAAATATTTGTGCCTCACCTCTCTGTCCACTCATCCATCTCTTTTCTTCCTTCACCTTCCTTTACCTGGCCTTCAACAGATGATATGATCCAGGTCCTGCTCGAGGTTTCTTCCCAAAGACAAGTTTTTCCTTACCAAGGTTTGGTTTAAAGGTTTTTCTTGTCTCCATAAAGTGGTGAGAGATGATTTGTATTATATTATATAAATATAAATTATTTTAAAAATGAAACTGAGTTGAATTGAATTCATGTCACATGACAGTTGCTTTAAAGCTAAAAGTCCAGACAGAGAATTAAAGTCAGGATGCAAAATGGATGAGCCAAAAGCACCATGGTTGAACCTTGATTGGTAATAATGGACCACCTCTTCACCACAAGCACCTGCTCCCATCAGCAAAAAAACCCCAAAACAACTAACTAAAACTCAAACAAACACCAATATATAGTTTTATAACCTATTTTTTGTGTATGATGTGCAAGAACGTTTTACATCCCATAAGTTCCTCCTTTTTATCTAAAATCTCTTTATCAATGCTTTATCAGTTGCAGAAACATTTTCTTTGCATGCCCATCTAAGGGTGTTTGGCTTGGAAATGAACTGTGGAATGTGGGAACATTGAAACAGTTAATCGATTAAATTGTCGCTGGTGTATGAACAGTGTTGTATTACTGTATGTGGTAGCCAGGGCACCTCCACTTTTGATGTAGCACTTGACCCAAACAAACCCTGAATGCTGCCCCGAATATGCGTGGTGGACCAGTGAGACCAGAGCTTCTTTGCACTTCGTTGTATCTTATGTCAATGACTAGCACATGAACTTTCTACTAATATGCTGCCCTCACCTGGAGTTATTATCCTCACACAGGGTGCCTTTAAGAAGAACTGGAAAGTAAAATAAGTAAAAAAAAGATTAGGAAAAGTTGGAAGTGTTGCACAGAGAATTGTGACTGAAATTTTCACTGTCATAAATATGAAGAGTAAATATATAGTTCCTTCTAAACTTGTAATGAATTGTGAAAAAAATTGTCACCTACAGCTGGTGACCAAAAGAACAAGATCGCGAGTACAAGCGGCTGAAACGAGTTTCCTAAGCAGGGCGACCGGGCTCTCCCTAGAGAGGGTGAGAAGCCCGGTCATCCGGGAAGGGCTCGGAGTCGAACCGCTGCTCCTCAGCATCGAGAGGAGCCAGATGAGGTGGCTCAGGCATCTAGTTAGGATGCTTCCTGGACGCCTCCCTGGTGAGGTGTTCCAGGCACGTCCAACCCTGAGGAGACCCCGGGGAAGACCCAGGACACACCGGAGGGACTATGTCTCTCAGCTGGACTGGGAACGCCTTGGAATTCCCCTCGTTGAGCTGGAAGAAGTGGCTGGGGAGAGGGAGGTCTGTCTGCTGCCCCTACGACCCAACCCTGGATTAGCGGGAGAAAATGATGATGATGATCAAAAAGCCCTGTTCAATTGGCTAGCAGGATTAGAGATTCAAATCTGAACCAATGGGAGGGGGATGGGGCAGACAAGCCCGACATGGTAGTCGGCATCATAAAAATAGGTTAGCCTGGTGATAAATTCAGAGATAACTATCATGGATTGAGGAAATGTTGTCTTAAACTGTACTGACACTCAACAGTGAGTACAAGGATTTACGCACAACTAATAAAGTAACTTAGTTCACATTAACTCCTGCTAGCAGAGAAATGTGCGCAGGACAGTAAATCAAGGTACAAGACACATAAAATGTTATCTGAAATGATCTGAAATACTGGCTGTCTCAGTATAATCAGATAGCAAAGTGTGCAGGTTTAACTTATACTTCCTTCAGAGGGTAAACGCCGTGATGCCCTGCCATTACCGTCTTCCAAATTTGAACGTCGGTATTTCCCAGCCAAAGAACAAATCCACCACCCAGCAGTCGTTGCTTCAAAATGGTAAATGGCTTGCACTTATATAGTGCTTTACAACTGTAGTTCTACAGCGCCAAAGCGCTTTACACTGTAAGCATTCACCCATTCACACACACATTCACACACCAGTTGTCGGTGGAACTGCCATACAACGGCACTGGCCTGACAACTGGGAGCAATCAGGGATTCAGTGTCTTGCCCAAGGACCCTTCGGTGTACCCAGGAGGGGGCTCGAACCACCAACCTTCAGGTTCATGGCCGACCCCTCCACCACTGAGCCACCTTCCCTGGATGGCTCAAAATGGCTCATATATGCATATATGTCCATATAAAAGGAATCTTAGAATATTCCGAAGTAAAAATGTTATAACAATGGGGTACTGAGATGTTCCTTTTTACACAGATCAACAATTTTATTACATTTTTAGAGGGAACTAAGTATTGAGGGAAATGGGGCTTGACTCCGAAGAAAATTCAGATGACCCAGGTTTCCATCAGCACTTAAACGCACCATGTAAACGAATCTGTGAGGCTTCGGAGGAGTGAAAAGAATCTCAAAGCCCCTAGTGCTGATTTGTACGAAAATATAGTTTTGTGCCTGTGTACCAGGCGTTTTGTGCGTGCGTATTTAACGATTTGTGTGTGTAGGAAGCTTTTTGAATTTGTAATTATTATTTTGCCCGTAACTTCGGGCAAGTTGCGGACAAAAAGTTCCTCACGGCTTACAAATCATGTTTTACACAACTACACAAAGCCACACACAAACAGGTTTACACATGCACAAATCAAGTAGTACGCACACACAAATCAAGTGCTACGCACGCACAGATATACTCTATTTTCTCTCCATACATAAATGTCTTGGGGAGCTGAGTTGGTGAGGTAACGAGTGGTATCCACAGGTAAAACAGATGAACTCACCATAGACAAGATGGACAGAAATTCACAGCTAACAGTAGATAACTGGGGTGCAGATGTTGCAGTAACATGTCATGTATTCCACCATCTGCTGTTAAATAACACCGCAGTCCTTTCTCCTTTACTGGTACCGCCTTGTTTACAGTCTGCTAATATCTGTATTTTCTGAAAACATGTAAAAAGGCATTTGTGTCTTCTTTTTTTTTCTTTTTAAATGGAGGGCATTTCTGTGAATGTGTATTTGAAAAATAACAATAGGTCTAATTCTTTAGTCGTCAGCTGCAGTTTGTAAATGTGTCTGAGGTTACTCTGGTCACTTTCTCAACTTTTCTTAACTTCTCATTGTGGATCTGCCTCTGAGATACAAATGATGTAGCTCTCTGGATATGCAGTGGTTTCTATCTCAAATATACAGTTCGGGGACAGACACCACACACACACACATACACACACACACACATCCAGAAGGAGGTTTTGACCAAAGTACTTGTGTGTCCTCACCAAAGGCAGCCGTGACCCTGAATCAAGAATGCAGTGGTTTAGACTGTGTTCGTCCTGGGTACACTTGTGTTTGTTGCTTTCTGGCTTGTGGGTATATTTTGAGTTTTGCATGAATAACCAGTGGTAATGTGTCAGTACATGACATCAGGGGATGTAATGAGAGGAGGCTGGCTGCTCTGCGGTGGGATGCGGATCCGCTCCTCGGTGGGAAGGGGAGGAAGATGCTCCAACAGCACTGTCACTATTATTCTATTATACCTTAATGCTAATCCACTTTCATTTGTAGGCGCTTAAGCTTCAGTGGCCATCATTTTATTGCTGTTTTGACACAATTTTGGGCAAACAATGTTTATCATACAATTTTACGAGCTAGATTACACGTACATGCCCAAAATTACAGGTCTTGAAACATACTTCAGCTCTTCGCTGGTGTGCTCCCAGCCTGGACAGCCATCGTATTTCTTTCCCCTTCTATACTTATTCGTCTGGTTTCTATGGATTCAACTTTGATTTCCAGGATGCAGAAGAAACTGCCCCTGGATAGGAATACAACACATCAGGGAAATGAAAGATGTGACATCAGCAACGTTTACCAGAGTACCACAAGCTAGTATGGCTGGCCACGTACTTTGATCTAGCAAGAATGCGATTTATTTAGAAAGAAGATTCATTTCTGTTTTACATCACAGTTTTTAACTGCATAAAAGGTATTTGCGCTGAGTGCTGGTGGAGCAACAGGAGAAATACTGAGGGAATGTTTCGACAATGGATACCGTCACAAATAGTGGACCAAAGCAGAAAGAGCAAATGATTCCCCATCATCATAAGTCACATCTCAGTTGTTTAATTTATTTCTTTTTTGTTTCCAGACTACAAGTCCAAATTATATCCTCTCCACTTCCATAAGCAGGTGCTCTGAAATCAAAGCGTTTCCTAAAACTGAAACTGAGCCGATGCGCTTCTTTGAACACAAAAGGTCAGTTTTTATTTTCTGTAGCAAGGAGAAGACAGAATGGGCCACCACTTATTTGTTCTGGATGAATTTCAGTACTGAAAGGCTGAGGATGACTGACAGCGGGTAAAACAGGAGGAAGGGAGGGGATGATGAATCAGAGAGGCTCCGGCCATGCTTATTATTCTTTATGTGTGTCAACTACCACCACATACCAGTGGTTCAGTGAGTGTGTAAACTGGGCACATCCTCTGAGTTGTCTTTCTAAGTACAGAAAAACTTGCACTCTGCTTTTACTTTTCATTCTTTAAATGTATCAAATTTACCAACAAGGAACAAATATCCACCCAAAAGAGGTGCCTTTAAAAGGATGAATCTGAGGAAACATAGCTGGTTCAGCATTAACATTAAGACTTTTGCTTGACTTAAAGAAGACATATTATGTTTTTTTTTTTATCTGCAGTTTTATTATGATGAATTCTAATCATGGACTGTGATGGACTGGTGACCTGTCCAGGGTGTACCCCTGCCTTTCGCCTGAAGTGAGCTGGGACAGGCTCCAGCAGACCCCCGTGACCCTGTACTGGAAATAGCATGTATAGATAATGGATGGATGGATGGATATAATCATGGACATGATTGAAGCATCAGAAAACAAAATAAACATATATGGTGTGGTATTTCCATGCACAATGAGAATGTTTCCCTCTGGAGTTTTCTTTTTTTGATTGATTGATTTGTGTTTATTTTGGTAAGTTGCCTTGATGCTTAATATCACAGGTGAAACGAAGCAATGCCACTGGAAGTTGTGGGGGCAGTAATGAGCTTAGTGATTCGAATACAAGAAAACGAAAAGGGAAGAAATTTCAATCCAAAAATCTGGAAAACTTTGATGAAGGACTTTGCAACTTGTAGAAAAATTAGAAACACAGTCAAAACGACTGTCAAATGTTCCTTTGAAAACATTTAAAATGACGTTTGACGTCAGCTTCACACATGGGGTAAACTGGAGTAAGAAAGTCCCCATTCATGGAGCGACTTTCGTTCGGTGGTCTCACACACCACGACTGTTTGCATCACTGTAGCGCAGATATTACAACCTCCTCAACACTTGCCATGTGTGTTGATGTCTGTACCTTGTCGCTGCCCCCTAGTGGACGTGTTACTGAACAAACTTACGAACGCAAATAACACACGGAGGCAGCGTTGCCAACTCCTCAGTAAGGAAAATCGCTATTGGCTGTCCTGAAAGTCGCTAGAAGTTGCTAAATGACATCATCGCCTAATTTGCATAATTGGTCATGCTTATGTAATAACCAACGCTGTAGGAGAGAGATATAACACTGTGGAAGAGACATAAAGTGAGTAAAAAACACCCTAAATAGATTTACAAATCAAATTTCTTAAATTTCTTGTAGCAATTATTGTTTTGTTTTTTTTGTTTGTTTTTTTAAATGTCACAATTCCAACCCTCCTCCTTTATCCAGGCTTGGGACCAACAAAAGTGACCTGAAATAGACACTCTGGTGGGGTTACTTTTTCTTATCTGTGTTTTTAAGTAGTTTTAAACCTTGTGATCCACAAAACGTAACACTAAAATAACATTTTTAACCACCATAATGTTAACAAACTACATTAACAATCTAAATGGACCAAAAAGAGACAATAGAAAAAACAGTGGCAATGTGAAAAAATTATGGGAAGTAGTCTGGTCCTAATTCAGGCTAATCGGTTGTTTTGTTTCTTTCAGACATCCGTCCTCACACATACACTGTGCTGGTCATCTGTGGGTCATCTTCATTTTGGTCAAGATTCTCCAGCAACTGTAGCACTTGACTTAACGTAGGCTGCGTTACAGTCCGAGGCTACGGTGGGAGCAGCAGCTTCGCTCAAGCCCGATTCATATGCAGTTTGGACGCGTAGATTTGAACATCTGCTCTGACAGCAGCTGGGGGAGACTGCTGCGTGAGGACTATCCGCCGCCTGTCAGCGCCCACGGTGGCACCCGCTGCCTGTTGAGAGTAGCAATACGTGCTTTCACGTCAAACAGTCGTCATAAGTCTCCAATAACACCAGAAAAAGTCGCCAGATCTGTCGCTAGTCGGTTTTTAGAAAAAAAAGTCGCAAAGGGGGTCTGAAAACTCGCTAAATATAGTGACAAAGTCGCTAAGTTGGCAACACTGCACGGAGGTATGAGAAGAATTAAAGGAAACAATGTTTGGATAAAACAGGGGAGTATAAATGGGTCTTAATGCAAATGTTTAAAGGAAAGGAGATATAGAAAAAAATGACAGTATAGCAAATGATGAACATGGTATTTACTGCACAGATACGTCCAGCTGTGACTTTTCTGAATCTCATTCTGGCTTGAACCTGTTTGAAAGGATCTGAGGTCATATACAGGAAATGTTGAAAATCTACCAACTATTATACTTTTAGATGCTGAAAATGTGTCGGATTGGAGTTGAGCCATTAGCTCTGCCTGGCGACAGGACTCCAGGAATTCAACCAATCAAAAGCCAATTGAGCCAAATCTGCTGTTTTTGTGTCTGTTCTGAAATGATTACAGCTGTTTGGAGTTGGATGCAGACCTACTATAGCAGTACCAGAAATGTAAAAACTATATTCCTGGAAATGAGCATAGTATATTTAAAAAGAAAATAAAGAGAGAAAATATGACCACTGGATAGTCTCTTGACCACTGCAGGTTTGAAAACAAAATCAGACTTATATCTTGAAATGTTGTGGATGTAAAATGTTATCATCAGTAGCCTTTTTATGTGCCATTTCATACCATCTGGTTTTAAAATTCAGAAAACCTCAAAACAAAACAGAAAACACTCAAGCAAAACAAAAAGTACATCTGTGACCTTTGATCTCAAACTCAAACGGATGAGATGCCCAAACAGCTTCTCCAGTTTCCAAACAGCCGCGTGGCTGCTGAGGACTTTGTTCAGCCTCAATGATTCAAATACTTTTGTTTTCTCATTTCTGGTTCTGTCACAAAGAATACTTTTTATTTACTATTTAAATAATGTCACAGCTTTACATGTAGTAAGTTAAGCTACAAGACTTAAAGTCAAAAGATTTATCTTTGTGATGCATCTTTATAAATTGAGAGGATAATGGAGTAAATGGCTTTATTTCCTCCTGATATTCATGAACAGTTATCTCATCATCGAGTACTAGAGGCCTTTAAGAGCTTAATCTCGACATAAAGATGCTACTGCCTTCACAGGCCAGTTATATAGAGACATAAACTATACAACTCATTGAAATGATCATGAAATGTGATTGTCTCATGTACATGTGCATGTCTTTCGTATGTGAAAAGACTGAACAGGCGTATGAAAGTATCAAAATAAGGGATTTTTTGTTTATTTTACACAGATATCATTCCAAAAAAAAAAAAGAAACCCCAGTAGATTCAGCTGTTCATACAGCTAAACATATGAAAAATGATCATAAATCACTGTATTATAGGCTTGTTTCAAACTAATTATATAACCTTAATTAGTTTCACATGTGTCTTTTATTCCATTTCAAGGAAGAAAACTTGCCATTGTGTAGTTTGGCATTGTTGTGTGCACCACAATGAACACAGGCCAGAGAAAGGAAAGTTTGTGAAGCTTAGAAAGACCATAAAGACTGTAAGAACATCTCCAAGCAGTTCCATGGTGTCACTACACTTACAGACGTTAGGAAGGATAAGGTCTATGGACTGTGACCATCCTGCCAGGACATGGCTGCAGAGACAAGAGCTCCATGAATCACCTGCGTTGATGAAAAACCCAGGTATGGCTAATTTAAAATATTTGATTATTTTTTAATGTCCCTCTATGAGCGCCGATCTGATTCCTCATGAATAATTATTTTTAAAAAATGCTTCTAAAAAAGAGCAGTGAGGCACATGAGAGCATCAAACTACCTGCTGGCAAATGTAGAAGACTCACTGAGAGCAAAGATTTCAGCACAAACTCAATGTTTTTTTTGTTTGTATACAACAAAAAAAATGTAATATTAAGTTAAAAGTCACTTTTTTCACATAAAAATAAAACATTTTTACAATCAAAACATGCAGTTCTACAAAAGTCAGGATTTACAATAAAATTTGGGAATTTTATTTTTAAAAAAATGACAAAAATGGATGTTTTATGGCAAAATTGTGATCTTGCCAAATCCAAAATTTGACAAAAAGAAATTAAATTAAAAAGTAAGTTGATTTTTCAGAAACAAAAGTATTTTGTATTAGTATTATATAAAAAGTTTGCAAATTTTATGGCAGAAAATTGACGTAAACATATGAGATAAAGTAATAATTTTATGTAAGAAAAACGTTTCTGACTTCTTGGACAAAGATTTATTTTTTGTTCTTTAGTTAGTTTCTTTTTTCAACCAACAAGAAGGTTTGATTTTAAAGATAAAAAAGGCTGACTCTTATATTTTTCAGCCAAAAAATTGCAATCTTGCAAAACAATTTTACCACAAGCGTTTGCTTCCTTAAAAACAAAAAACAAAACAAACTGGATATAATACAGAAACTGCTATTTAATAATGTGTTAAACAAAGGTTCCCATTATTTTCTAACCATGTTCTTTTCATTTATTTTTACCATGTGAACTTTTAACATTAATCAAAACTCAAAAGCAAAACAGGAAACAAAGAAGGACGGATGCACCAACTAACTTCCACATGCAAATGTTTTTTTGGTTTTTTTATAATTGTGCTCATAGCTCATATGCAGAAAATACATTTATGTATTTGTTTTTGACCACTCCTTAAACATTCCTCACTGACGCAATGATTCACAAAGTAACCACATCAAATTTTAAGTCTTGCCTATGTGACACACTGACCCTCTGCTCCAAAAATGCGCCCGTCCTCCGACTCAATAGCCGCATACGGTTTCCTCTTTAACCTGTTTTGGAAAAATATTCCAATTACGTCATGTTCCCTGTCACAAAGAGAGAGAGAGAGAAAAACATGTTGACTGAGGGAATTCCAGAATAAGAAGAAGAAATTTTCAAGACTTATTTATGATTTACCAAAGGAGGGAGGGGGGGCAACGTTGGGAATTCCATAATGTTATTTTTCCAAGAGTGACTTCCACGAATGTTACTAATGATGTCTGTGGTCTGTCTGAGCTGCTGATGGTCAGGGATTGTGGAAAGAAAGTGAGGGATGGAAGGATGGACAATGGAAAGAGGGAAGAAAAAAGAGCAAAGGGGGCAACATGACAAAGAGGGTGAAGGAGAAACAGAAGGGCAAGAGATTAGAAAGATTTAGGGAACCCCGAGAAGAAGGAAAATAAAGGAAAAAGATCTAGAAGAAATATAGAAGTGCAAGGAAAAGGTAAGAGAGGTGGGAAGGAAGAAAGGAGCGAGGGGGGAAACAAAGACTGGAAAAACTTTCAGTACTGAAAAGAAAAGAAGGACAGAAATGGAAAAGAAGAAAGTACAAAGGCTCTTATGATGTGCAGACCAAGAATCTGGTCAGGAGTGGTGGCTTTCTACCTCCAAATCTAAATTACAGTAGCAGATGCATGAATTTGTCTAAATTCTAATAAGAACATAACAGCTGTTTTTGTCATTAATAATATAAAACCACAAACATTGATCCTTCTATGCCTTTTAATAAAGTTGTCATATTCATGTACTCACTGGAAAGGCTCAGCAATGCAATTATGCATTTTTACAAGATTACATATGAATAATATTAAATACAAGTTAATAAAAATATGTTGATATGATATTGATATAATGATATTTGCAAAAAAGTGGTGGAATGATTGATGTCAACATCTATATGGAACACAATCATGTTGGGTTTTGTTTTGTTTGTTTGTTTGCTTTTTTGGTTCTTGTCTCTCTGGTTTCCAGTCCTTTTCTGTTAACTTTATTTCCTATTTTTACTTTGAAGGTCAGTCTTTATCTTGTATTCTTTTCATCTCCCTGATGTTTTACACCTGCATCTCGTCGGCCTCAGTGCCTATAATCTCCCCGTCTTCCTCACTGTTAGTCCTCATTCAGTTTTTGTCCTGGTTGTTGTATCTGCTTTGTCTGCTTCTCACCCCTTTGAGTATTTGGATAATTTCGCCACTTGGATTAAAGAAGAGGGGTTTATATCTCCCTATTCTGTATTTTGTATCGCAGACATGTATTCATGTGTATGCAGGGGAGGCAGGGAGTGCTGCATGTCATAAAGCCAGGGTGTGTGAAGGATGTACATGCAGCGAAAACTGAAGGAAGAGAGCATTAAACAAAACTGTCACCCGTAGACTACAGACAGTTCACAACTCTGCTGCCAGGGTTTTCAACTACAATAAGAAAATTTGATCATATTACACCCATTTTAGCATCTTTACACTGGCTGTCGGTACGTTTTTGGATTTATTTTAAAACGTTATTAATTACTTTTAAAGCACTCAGTGGTTTCTGACCATCTTATATATCTGATCTTTTAAAACCATACACCCGTGTGCACATTCCACTCCTTGTGCAGACATCTTTTGTCTGTTCCCATCATGAGAAAAAAAAAAAAACTAAAACAAAGAGGGAGACAGCTTTCTCAGTCCAGGCACCAAAGCTCTGGAAGTCAGGTCAGCTGACTCAGTGTCTCTTGGAAGTGCCTTAGAAGAAGATTGTCCCTTGGGATCTGGTGGAGCTTGTATGCCAGTTCACTGGTCATCCTAAATTGCCCGTATGTGTCTATATGTGATGGACTAAAGAGCTGTCCAAGGTGCAAACTTACCTTTGGAGATTGCTGCTGACTCCCGTGCAGCTATGCCTTTCATCACCGTTGTTTCCTCTCCAGATGTGCAAGCTGCTTACCATAGCACGCATTTCTGTATTCTTGGCCACGCAGTCATGGGGATGTCTTCCTCTGACTCGGGTTCCTCACGTATAATCAAACCTTGATGGATTCCCAACGTAATCATGCTTCAGGTTCTTCAAGATTTATTTGAGCTTCGTGCAGAAAGAATTACCAAAATGACATTTAAGATATGTTGGATGCCTGAATGATTAAGAATACTTCCAGCACTTGCAGCATTCCATACGGTTGAGGTCCACATAAAAAAAAAAATTAAAAAAAAGCAATGCAAAAACTTGCACATGCGCAATACTATTCAAACAATGATACTTTAGATAGGCTAATAAACTTATGGTACAAATGGAAAGGATGAATTAAGAACGTCAAAATGCAAAATAATATATAGCAACATGTTTGTTCTTGTCCTTAATCCCATCAGAGATGCAGGCTGATGACCAACCACATGGTACTTCCACTCTTTAATCCAGAAGACACAATGTGGTTTCCAAACATAGTTTAAAATTTCAGGTCATCTGACCAAAGGACTGTTTTACAACATATCTCAATTTCTTTTAAATCGGCTTTGGCCAAGAGGATGGTGGCATTTCTGGATCACATTCACATGTAGCTTCTTCTTTCAATGAAACCTTTATCTGCATTTGTGGATGGTACATCAAACTGTGCTCTTCTACTGTGATTTCTAGAAGGCTTCTGAGCCTATAACATGACTTCCATAACAGGGCCTTGTCCGTAATTTAATACCATTGGTGGTACTGTATCTGATGAGATATTCAAAGTCCTTGTCATTTTATGTTGATTGGTGAATCTATACCCTAGCCTAGAAATCTGGACGTAATGCCATGAAACTTACATTTGCTCAGCAGGATCGTCTAGCTACCCTCTGTTGAAGCTCGTTATTTATGCCCAAAAGTCTTGGGGAGTCAGCCAGATCAGTCTATCCTTGTAGAGTGTCTCTGAGAGAGCTTAACATGAGGACAACAGAGTCGAGACGTTGTAGTCTGGATGGTAAACAAATAAGATTGCTGCAGCAGAGGAGCCACAGATGTTTGAACTGACATTGTCATTGACAGTTAAAAACTTGGACTTCCATGACAATTGCTAATGCCAAGTTCGTGCTGTACAATTTTTACATTAATTTAAGGCATACTGCACAACTTTGAAATTGGCAGATGTTACATGTCATGTTACACTGAGATTGAACATATGTTGACTCATGGCTTTGCCAGAAATAAAACTGAGTGTATTTCAAGCTTTAAACACAGCGTCAATGCATTTTTACCACCATTTTTGAGTGGCGATGGTTAATTTTTCCCACAATGCGTCTGAGATGACTGAAATCGTACAGCATGAAGATGGTAATAGCGATTGTGGGATGAGGCCCATCTGATTTATAAATGGTAGGAGACATCTGGTAAACCTGCTCTAACTGAAGTTATTGAAGAAGTAATCTGAACATGAATCTGTCTAACTTCAGCTGTAGCCAGCTGTGTTCCACATGGTTACGTTTTTCAAAGATATTGGTGTGTTTGAGTACACCGGTTATTGACAAATTCTGCTTGTAAAAATGGCAGCGATTGTCGTAAGGATCTGTTTGCATTACAGTGACATTCCTCCTTCCCCAAAACAGTCTCCAGTTGAATGCACCTTGAATGCATCACCTTGTTCATGGCTCCGATTGGTTGTAGCACCAACCAACTGCATGGAGACACAGTTGGTCTCATCCCCTGGATAAGGAGACCCCATGGTTCCTTTGCAGACCCCACATCTGTCTAGATGAGAGTCTAATCCATCAGGCTACCTCTGCCCAGCTAAGATGTTCTTTTTATGCAGAATCACGCCACTGACCTGTTGCCAGTTAATCAAATTTCTTGCGAAATGCTCCTGCAGGCCTTTAAAATAGGATCTCATGAGATTCAAAATCATTGCATTCAGTATTTATTTACATTCTATGTCGTATTCGTAACATTTTCAGAACTGATTTAATTATGATTTTTTGATGTAGATCAGACCAGCAAAGAGTTTCTGGCAAACAGGAACTTCAGAGAAGCACTGTTTACTTTTTATGTTCTTTGTTTAGTGATTCTGAATTAACACAGGGCTTTCGAAGGATGTGGAAAGTCTGTAGGGGAGACTCATTTCTTGCCCCGCATTGCTGTCCACCTTGAAAGTGTTTATTATTTTGCTGTCCTGCTGTGTATCCCCCTGGTGAAACGAACAAGCCGTGACGCTGTCAAACACAAATAGGAACATGTAAACCTCAGCTTAGTCATTCAGTCTACCACGCCTGATTTCCCTCTGAACCTGTGAAAACACACCAAGAACACACTCACAAGGGCACTCGTGCTATAGTGTGCAGTTCTGTGGTAATTCGAACCACACAAGGATTTCGATACCGCCTTCAGGTTCGCCTTGTTACCATGGGAGCACAAATGTTACAGTGTCATGTCTATTATGGGATGGGAACGGGGTGAAGTCGGGGTTAGACCACAAGTTTGTGTGTGACTTGAATGGCCTTTTGCTGCCACTGCTGTGTTTATGCGTCCGTGTGGAGATTCACCGTTGCGCGGTCTACGTGTTTTTCTGCATGTGTGTGTGACAGGCTGCAGATTTCAGGAGAACTTTGGGTTGGCTGCGAGGCACGGTGACTCGTCTCTGTATAAGCACAAAGTAAACAAAGACATCTGACTTTTGGCTGCCCTTCCGCACAGCCATTTCACACTGCAATAGTGTCATTCATCCTGCTTTGGTTGAAGGAGGCCACAGAACGGAAGGATTCCTGTACCGTTTCCAATGTGGGATGAAATGAATGAGGATCCGCCTCACCTGCCTTAACACATACAGCAAGTAGGTGCTGAAATTTCACCACCAAGAATTCTTGAATATTGCTCGTAGAACCACCCTTATCAGGAAGAACTTAAGTGATATTTTCCTGTTTAATGTTATCAGACTCTCATATCATTACGGAAGAATCTTGGCTGACTCCTCTTTTGAGGATTGCTTCAATTCATTGAGGTTGACAGGCATTTGCTGACGCACAACTTGACTAAACTCTGACACAAGCTTAGCTTCAGAAATTTGGACACATGGCCTTTTATTTGACTCAACACTTCTTTGGCATGAAAAGAGGTTCTTGTTTGACTTAAAAACTGCAAGGTAAAACAAACCTTTATCATCGTTGAAAGTATTATTTTCATGATAAGCTGTGGTTATCTGCTTCTTACCAAACATAATGCTGTACATTCTGGCCGATTTTTACCACTTTGGCCATAATTGACATTGCAAGGAAAGTCTTTTGACTGCCCAAACGCAGCTTTGTAAATATAAGCCATACTGGCATGTTCTTTATAGAAAGAAGAGACATTTAACTCAAACATCTTCACTTTGGTCTTATCGGCATAACACATGATGTGTTTCATAAGTCTTGAATCTTTTACCTGACTGAGGAACTTATGCCTGTGTAGGAAACTCTTACCTGGAAGCCCTTCCAACCAAAATCAAAGCAACGTCTTTTTGACATCTTTGTAGTGGTCGTCATTACGGATATTTGTCTGCCACACATTGATTTGCCAAAGGTTTTATGTCAGTTGCTCTTCATGACACAACCCCTCCTGTTTTCATAGGGCTTCAGACAGGTACTGTGAGGGGCTCCGGCAGTTAGGGTTCAATGTCTGGCTCAGGGACATTCGATCTTGCCATTTTCCTGACCATGCCATGGCCACGCCCACTTGGCAACCTTTTCAACCCCTAAAAGCTGATTAAACTGATTAATTAAATGCTTTAAGACCAAAGCAAAAAATATCAATCACCTGTGGAAGTGAAGGGGCTCTAAAAACACCATCTATGCGTTATGAGTGATCCAACTGAAGTCATTAGATTGTTGGCTTGTCTGTCAAAAAAAACATGGCACATTCATGCACTTTGGTGGAGGTCTACAGGAATGGGGCTGTACTTCTAAATTATATGTTTTCAAACCATCTCACTGACTTATCCTGGTTTCTCCAACATTTCCCACTCAAACTATATGTATTTTTCACCTTGGAAAAACCTTTCTTATTTTAGAACAACGGACTCCGAATTATTTAAAATTACCTTCTAAGACGCGTGTCAAACTGAAGGCCAAAATCCGGCCACTTCCTTTTATCTGGCTCACGAAAGCGTGCAAAGACAGTCATAAACTTCTAACGAGGATGTTTCTGCGGAAATTTCAGAGGGATTATCTGTTGCATTCAGTACTGACATCAAAAATTGGAATAACTGAAGTGGAGAGCAGTTGTTTTATGTGAAAAAGTCATGATTTAGCAAAAGATTTTACAAAATGTAACTTTTTATGGTCAAAATTCATTATTTCTGTGAAATTTACTTTTAAAAAGAATGTTTATTGTATTTTCAAATTGTAGGACTAAAAGCTGAAATTACAAAGAAAATGATAGACAATTTGATGTATTTTTGTTGATACTTTCCAACTAAAAAACAAACAAACAAATCCAGAATTTTCTGTTATTATTGTACTTGCAACATTTGGAATTTTAGAACAAAAGCCTTAGCCTTTTTACTAAAAGTAAATAAATAAATAAATTGTACAATGAAAAACAAACAATTTTACAATTTTATGACAAAGGTTACAATTTTGCTAAAATTCAAGAATTCATAAGAAAAAAATCCCTTTTTTTCAATTTTCTTTTTCATTTTTTTCCTTTCTTTTTCTTTTTCATTTTCCAGGAACTAGCAGGAAATGTAGCAACATACTTGAGAAAGTGCAGAAAAATTGGCCCTCAAACAGTAACCATGGTGACGATGTGGCCCAGGATAAAATTCCCAGAGTGACGGGCACTAACAGATTCTCCTCTAAGACCACGGCTGATGACTTCTCTACCTGGCACTGTGTTTACACACACCCACAACACATTTACAGGACAATCCAGCATGTTTGTGAGGGTGAAGTTAACACGTCACTGTTGTTCATCTCAGGTTGCATTTGCCTCATTTTCAGACCTTTTTTTTTTTCACGATGTGATATTTGAAACCTTAGAATCGATGAGGCTATACTTACTTCTTAATGTGCGGTATGTTTGAATATTTGTGTTGGATTTAAGTGTACAGCTCGGTATGAAATGTTTAAAGAAGACAGTAACTGTTCCTTTTATTAGTGCAAAGTAGGAGGCTGCAAAAATAGTCGCAGGGTGTCTTTAAACTCATGTGTTTGTGTGTGCAGGAATCCCTGCAGGTCAGCCAAAGGCTAGAGGAACACTTGTCCCTCTGCGCTCCACTATACCTCACCCTTTCTTTTCTTTTTCTTTCCTCTCAGGGATATCTTTCTGT
Organism: Arrhamphus sclerolepis; assembly: GCA_037176975.1. NCBI lineage: Eukaryota > Metazoa > Chordata > Actinopteri > Beloniformes > Hemiramphidae > Arrhamphus > Arrhamphus sclerolepis. Next base: position 11,442 of record JBAMYA010010396.1, on the reverse strand, counting down.
CTCCAGGGAAAGAAATAAGAGAGAAGGAAACAAGGCAGAGAAGCAGAGAATCACAGATCTGTGATCTGGTTGGGCCAGAGAGCTTAAAAGGTTCCAGTAACTTATTATGTAACACCTGTCCTGTGTAACTAAGGGGGTTAAATTATAATTAAGGGCTGGGAAATCGTTTAAATTTGATACTCTATGGATATCATAAAACCTGTGCTAAAGGAGAAAAGATGAAGTGTCACTCTTCTAAATTTACTTTGTGTTTAGTGGGAAAATGCAAGTGAGTGAGTGGGTGTGTAGGCATGTGTGGGTATGTGTGTGTGCATGATGTCTACAAGACTTTACCTGCATTCTGCCAGTAGTGGAGGAAGGGGGGGGAAACTCCCCACCCAGGACCCTGCTGCCGCCCAGCATGGGCCAAGTGCAGCATCAAGAGCCCTGCGACCTCAAGAGCTGCACCCCAACCTTGCAAAGGGCCCCCTTGCCCAAGAAAACTGGGCCATGGCACAATCAGTCATCCATTCACACCCACGACAGAGAACATATTAGCCTGAGATTGAGACACGTCGCCACCGAGCCCCCTCCAAGTCAAGCACAGAGCTCCCAACAATGACTAACCCCCCCACCCAAAAGTCCACAAGAAACCCAGATCCGAGGACCCCCAGCCAACACCCAAACCCCCAAGCAGCAAGAAGGATCTTTTAAATTAGAACAAAAAAAAAAATAAAAAAATCAGAAGACTGGGCAGTTCCAAAGAACAGATGGTTGACTGGGATACGTTCACTCATCCAGCGAGTCCAAACAGTATCTCCTGGTTCTGGGTCATCTGGAATAATATTTTAATGCATATAAAAATCTGAAAGGAGCACTTTTGTCTCCTTATTTGTCCTGTTATACGTCCTGTGCTGCTTGTAAATGTTTTTATGTATACTGAGGTTGACTCACAGCAAAACAAATTTTACATAAGGGTATAAATAAAGTCTTCTTCTTATTGTTATTATTGTTATTATAATAATAATTACTACTGTTGTGTAAATAACTAAATTATACCTACTTACATACAGACAGTGTCTGCTATTGTGTGAGTATTATTTATATTAATTTGATTATTTTCATATTAATGTATCTATTACATGATACCAAGTGAATCATCTGCCTCTGACAATACCTTCCCAACATGGTGGTGGTATTGACAGAGGGGGTTGGTACCATGAGACATCTAGTGTTAGGTATCTGTGATTTCTTTTATTTAAAACTAGACGTCTGTTGAAAGGAACAGAAGAACCTGAAGATGTTCATGGTCATTTGTCGTGTCTGGTACATCAAAGCTCTCATCTCTGTGGTCCGACTCTTTATTACGAAGGCAGAAAAGTCCATTTGCAAAATATACTTTCATGTCTGTGTGCATTAAATCAGTTTATATATTTGCTCAAATAAGATAATAAAGCAGAGTCGCAGCAGACAAGAACACTCGTCTGAGTTTGTAAGAAAATTCAAACAACCTTTTGGGGATCTGTTAAAACCCAGTCTAATCATAACCAGACCATTCAAAGACCTACTGTAATGGCAGAACACAGACCATGTAGCATTTCTTTTTCTAATATCAGTCCTTTAAACCCCAAGCCAAACTGGCAAACATGCTGGTCTTGGCAAACAGAAGCGAAGAGAATCCCAGAAATGTTGTTTTGAGGGGAGCAGCTTGGGATAAATGGTAAGTAGCTAAGCCCTGGTTAGGACTGGTCGGGCCCTGCGGTGGAAACCATGCTGCTGGGGAGCATCCAGAGGACGCAGTGGGACGCTGGTTCAACTTGAAATGAAAACTCCTGGCAGGAAAGAGGACAGCTATAAAATACAGATATGAAGATGTTTCCATGTCTCTGATGATTAGTCCATCTGAGTCAGAGGGCAAGTAAGGGTCAGAGCGCCATATGACCCAGACGCACTAAAGAATACCAGCAGAATTAATTGTCACCTCCTGGTTTACTGTGGCTTGAATTATTAGTATTATTAATTTAAATGACAAATACAAGTTTAACATATTGATACTGTGGTGCATTTGAAAGTTTATACCACTGGCAGCAGTTGAAAGCAAACTATTGGCAGGCTAATAGAAATGAAAAACTCGCTCTAATGATTTGTCCATCTGCATAAAGAAGGATGTGTGCTGGCGTGCTCTCTTCTGTCTGATTGTACAGTGTCTCTTTTATTTTACTCACAACCGGTTGTTAAAATAACCTGATTAATGGAGATTAGAAGATTAATTAGAGACTGCAGCAGTGGTGATCAAATGAAACGTCAATGATCAGTCTCAGTTTCCCACAGAAACACAACGCACCTGAATGTACCTCAGAGTAGAAACCAAACATAGACTGGGAAGTAAGACGTCTTTGATCGCCTACTGCATGTATAAGTTAGAAAGGCAAGTGTGAATTCGCAAAGATGGAAAATAATACATAAGATGAGCGGATCGGCCGAGGTTGCGCTCCCTAAATGACATCACAGACTGCTTTCACAACTCTGAAATCTTACTGGAAAACAGATGAGCTTCAGCCCTGATATATGGGTTATCAGTGGATGTCTGGCTTTCTCTGTCAGCTCAGACAGTGTGAAGGTCACTGCAAATCATCAACCAAATCATCTGAGGGGGAAAAGAAAAATCAAAAATGAGCTCATTCTTTGGCTCAAAAACTACAAGAGTAAACATAGTTAAAGAAAACAAACCTGAATGTTTTTGTTTTTGGGAAATGTTTAACGTGGCTCAAAAACGGTGGTGGTAGATCTCATAATGAGACATCTGAACCATGTTCAACCAAAGACAGGCTGAGACAGATATCAGCAGAGTGAGAAATTTGGAGGAATTGTCTCAGAGTGTGACGGCCTGTCGCTGCCTCTGTGATCTCTGCCAGCTAACTGACCAATAGGAATGCACCATGACATACCACCACCAGTGCGTCTACACAGCACAGTTGCCTAGCAACAACAGCACCACATACAACAGAGAAACTGAAAAATTTAAAAAATTTCTTTATCTTCATTTTATTTATTTACAGAAGCACACAAACACCAGTATGACAATGCTAACTTTCAAGCAACCTACTAGTCTGAAATGCACTCAGATGTATTTCTGTCGAAGCAACGATTCAGTGAATGTTCAATGGAACAGTGTAACATAGTGTAAATTAATTATCTACCAATTTCATGTCCTGTGACTCAAATTAATCATATAAGACTAATAATTGTACAGTGTCGAGCTGATATAAGATGTTTCTCTGCCACATCACAACTGATGTGAGAATGGCTCACCATCTTGTCATCAAGGTCTGCATAAGTTTGATGAGCCATTCATTTTAATCAGATGCACTGAAGCTGGGAAACATCTGAGACATGTAGGACGGTGGTTCTACAGGACTGGATTTGGACACCCGTGGTATTAATACTGAAGCACGGAGGTGAGAGTGTGATGACGTTGTCTCAGAGCATAACATTCTAATATGGCATCGATCCAAATTACACTGATAGAAATCACACACAATTTTCAAAAGGGGAAAAAGTAAAAAAAAAAAAAAAAATTGCTGACTTAAATTCCAAAATTAAAGTAGAGCAATATGATCCCTAATGTAAAAACAAACAAACAAAACAAACAAGCATGTATGGTATCAATGGTAAATCGGCACATACTGCCAGTCATGTGCCATAGCAACAGAAACAACTGTAGAATGCTCGACTGATGTGAAACGGGGGATTAGAGTTTAAGGGACCAATCTGCTGAATTCTGAATTGCATGAACAGAAAGTCATTTTGAAAAAAAAAAAAGAAAACAAAACAAATACAGAAGCTCCTTCAAAAACTTTTGTTTACTTCTAAATCCATCCTGCCCCTCTTAAAATCAACCTAAAATCTGTGTATATTGTAGTTTTAGTCAATTTTGAACCCTTAATAGTCAGGAGCAGCATAATATGGGACCTTTAAGCCGTCCTGAGCGAATGAAGAATAATGTCATTAGTTTCCCTGTTCAGAGGGACTTGAAGTTCAGATCATTGACTTAATTAATTCTGTGACCTCTCTTTGACAGCGGAGTAGATGTGACATTTTTCCCATATTAAACATGACAGTCATATGTTCATCATTAAGTGGTATACATAAATTGTCTACTGTTAACCAAAACTGCTGTTGTTGGTGGAGACAAACTTCTTTCTGTTAATCTTTGAGACACACCCTGGAACATATGTAACCCTGAGACAAGGGCATGTTTTATAAAAGCTTGTGGTTTTTGGCTTTTTTTTTTTTTTTTTCTGAAGCTGGAATTTGATTTGCCACCACTGTTGGAGCAAGCAAGAACTGTGCAGGTCCTTCCTAATTTCCAAGAAATCGTTGTCAAAGTCAACATTACGCTAAAAGCAGTAACCATGTTTGACATCTGCAGCTGCTCTAACCCTGATTTTTCTTAAGTGTGGATAAAGATTTATATCAGAATGGCTAAGACAGGGGTAAACCAACTGCCCTTTGCCAAAGTGTGGATGCACAGCAGCGGGATCATATAAAATCAAATCTTACAAAGAACACTGACAGAAATGCCAAGTGTAACCATAACTCTTAATTATCCTTTTAGTGTGGAGGCCAGTGTCTGACCAGATCCCAAGCTGAAATAACAAGCAGATACAAACAGATAGAATTTAAAAGCAGCGCAAATGACTGCAGCTGAGATGAACACACATTTTAAAATTACTCCAGTATGACCGAGATGAAAGCTTAACACAAGCTAGGATTCATTAGAAGTGAAATAACAGCCAAGAGAGTGAATAGTCAGAAACTGGACAATGTTTACATGGAGCTGAATTTGGCGAATCTGAGAGACAGCTTTTAGGTAGAAAATAAAAGTGTTTCTCTCTGTTCCTCTTCTCATTGACTTGGACTCTCCAGCTGACTCAGTCGGGCAGCCAAAGGTTACCACAAGCTAGCTGCTAACTAACTGCTGAGCCTTAAATGCAAGCAAACCTTTTTAAGTTTAGCAAATTGTGTTTCAGATGCATTTTCAACACCTAAAGAACTCGACTAAATCTGCTTAGCTACCCCGCTAAACTCAATCATACAGGCTCGTGCTGCTTTTTTTTTTTTAGCTCTCAAAGAAACAATATCTGATGCTGGCACCCCAACGCATGAGGCATTCTCGGTCCAGAATGTTCTTATTTGCGGTTCCTTATTTGTGGTGGAACGAGCTGCCAAATGCTATCAGAGCATGGACGTCCTTCTTAAACATCTCTCGAAGACTAATCTCTTCCCAAAATAGCCATCCTGGTCTCTTAACAGTTCCAATATTTGACAAAGTTGTTCATAATGGCTCTACTTGTGCTGTTCCCTTTAAACAGATTTAGCATGAAATGCTGCCAATACACCTTGCTAATGCCAGGGTCTCTTCAGTAGAGGTAGAAGTTCATTACAATGAAATGAAAAATCCATCCATCCATCCATCCATCATCTATACCAGCTTATTCCTTTCCTATTATTTAGCATCACAGAGATCTACTGGAGCTCTGTTTGGGTCTAAGACGGGGGTACACCCTGGACAGGTCGCCAGTCCATCACAGGGCAACACTAAATGGAGATTTTCAATTGATTTCTGCTTTATTGACATTAAACAGACAATTCTCTGAAGAAAAGCACTGTGAATGTTTTGTCAACTGAGGTTCTGCGGTTTCTCATGTTCTTCTTGGATGAAACATCCCAGCTAGAAGTTGCTTTGAGAAGCAAAGACAACAAGGGAGTTCTTTAAAGTGTATTACTGTTGACAGCCTCCAAAGGCTGAACACAAGACCTCTCTGGTTCCAAATAACCCCCTCGCCACTGAAAAAGAGCCAGCCTCTCTCATCAGGCCAGTTTTTCCTGCAAGTCATTATGAAATTATGAGCTACAGTATATTCGCTCATTTAGAAAATTGCTGACACTTCCTCTGACAGTAACTCCATAATTAAGGAGATATGGAGATCCAGTTTCAAGTAATACTCTCAAGGTTCTCCTGTTTTTAGTGGCCATTTACTTGTTGGTTACCTGTCTGAGAATGGCCTTTTGTCCTTGATGAGACAGTTTGGCAGCCAGTGTTGGTGGCTCCAAATGTCCTCTGTCTTAGGGTGATAGAGACTTTGGTGCCTGTGGACTCCTCAGACGAACTCCTCAAATTTAATTTCATTTGATGGTGTATTGGTGTGGTAAATAATACCACGGTTTAGCATTGTCATTGTGGAACTACAGTGTACCAATGACAGCCCTAGTTTCTACTCATTAGCTGGTGAGTTGCCATTAAAAGCTAAAAATTAAACACATACAAAATTATTCAATTTCTTTCTCTTTTCTGTGTCTCCCAAGTCTCCAACGCAAGAAGGCATGACGACTGTAACCTCCGTATACAACTGTAGACTCCAGATACCCGTACTGTTCTTTAAACATACAAAATAATAATAATAATGATAATGATTCATTAAAAAAAGAAAACTCCCATTTCAGGTATATAATTTCACAAGTGAGCTCTGTGCTGCAGCTGCAGATAGTGCAAACCCGCAATAAAACTCAAGAAAAGAAAATGCAATCATTTATGTACACTTTTGTGATTCATTTCTAACACACACTTTCTCAAAGTTAATTTTCCGTTACTCAGTCTGCCTTTTTTCCACATCGCTCTCGTTCTGTCACACACGCACACAAAATCAAAAAAAAAACAACAAACAAACCAACACACATCTATTAACCAACAGTTACGTGCTTTACACAGTCTCCACTGCTAAATGCAAACACATACACATGAATGCACAGAGCTGATGAGCTTTCTTTTCGTTGTGGCAGAGGTGAACCAGCGACTTCTGGCCAACTTCTGTATCAACAGAGTTCAAGGAAAAAACACACACTCACATGGGCCAAAGCCGTGGCAGCATAAGTGCATACACACCCATGGAGGAACGTCGACAAACAACATGATTATAATGATGATGAGGTCTTTGTTCATGAACTCTAAAGGGACCTGTTCCTGGCTACTGTTGTTGCAACACACACACACACACACACACACACACACACACACCACCGTGCAGCACACTGATATATGGTGAGAAAGAAGGGGTCACAACAGCAAACACACTTGCCTGTGCACATTTTTAACCACACACACATTGAAACACGTGGCTGATCGTCTCTGTTTCACTGAGGTGACTTTTGGCCAACCAAGAAAACACACACACAGACACACACACAGTTTCTGTCCGGTTTGTGCCAAGGATGCTGCATGCTTTTGGTCAGGTCTGCTATTCAGCTCACTATTCATAGAAAACCACAAATTTATCACTCGGCACTCAGTGTGTGCGTCTGCATACGTGTGCATCAGCAAGAAAAAGATGGCAGATGTGTGTTCAAGAAAGCTTTATTTCACAGAATAGTGAGTGTGCGTTCTCCCAGCAGTCTGTGTGTTTTCCAGTCTGTAATCACCGCGTCAACCCAACCATCTGAAATTTGACAAATGTCCCAAGCTGACAGTCAAAGCAGGGACGCACATTCCTAGGGGACCTAGAATGCATCTTAGTGACCATACATCATGGAGTGAAAGTACCAGCTGTACATGAACACCCATACACACACTCAGTCCTGTGGTTTTGGGAGATCCTTTTGGTTGTTTTTCCAACCGGTGAACTTCAGCTGACCTGCTGATTTGACTAAACAACTCAAATATTCTCTTAAGCGCTTATTCAAATAAGAAATTTTAAAATGAAAATAAAAAAAATAAATAATCCTCTTATTTCTGATGTAAACCCAGTAAGGACCATGGGATAGACCCAACTGGGGGCTAAGGTCTATACCTTTCCTGGTCAAACTTTCTTCTATATAAAATCAGTGCTGTACCTCTTATCAGGGGTACACTTTTGCTGGTACAGAACGTACCAAACCAATCAGAGCAAATGGGTATTTCATGACTCGTACAAAAGTGTCCAAGAGGCACTATTCATATAATCAGGCGTGTTGTCATTAGCTATAAACTAAACTTTAAAGATTAACTTTGAAATATGTATTGGGTAATTTGAAACAGAATTTTTACAGTTGAAATTATGACACATTCGGACTAGATTAAAATCACATGATGTCCGGCACAATTTCTACAAATTACGGCAGGTCCCGAGATAAAACTACTCGCACACGTATTGGATATAACTGTAATGTAATCAGCAACACATTAGGTTTCTTTTTTTTTCTAAAGAAGACAGATACCACAAAGCTGTTGCAAATTAAATTGACGACTGCCTTTTTGATGTAATGTGTTGTTGAAAGGTCAAAGTGAGCCAAGAATGCCAGACACAGGCAGAGAAAGTGGGACAAAAGCCGGAAGACACATGGAAAGATGAAGAAAGAAAAGAAAATGACATGCTGCAGCTAATGAGAGGAAACTTAACACCTGTGGGTGCAAGTTTCTCTGTCGCCATCTGAATTCCCTTGATGCCAATATCACCCTGCTCGCCCTCAACACGACCAAAATGAAGCACAGCAGTTAGACGTTAGTTAATGACTCGGTGTAAGTTACATGATATCTGTATTTTAGCCATTTCTCTGGATTTTTCTCTGAAAGAATGCTGACTAGCTATTCGAGAAATTACAACCAGAAGCTCAGATAATCTTTTGGATGCGCTTCCCGGGAACTTTGGCTTATAATGTTATTCAGTTATGCAAGCTTTCCACTCAAACAAATAAATGAAGTTTCAAAAAGCCAGAGCCTGGAAAGATGACGAGCGGAGCTATCCTGTGACAGCAGAAATTTATTTGGGGTCGTCCTCGTCTCAGTACAGTAGTGCTTCAGAGCATGGCAGTTGCAGTTTCATGGTTACAGTGAAATCAGAAACAGATGACATGAACAGAAATGATGAACAGGAGTCATACTGGTGAAATACAACAGGATTACGGGACTGATTTGCACCACGTTTGTCCTCCTGATCAGAGGGTAAGCCTTATTAGAGGTTTGGTTAGGCCTGTCTTTATACTGAAGTCTGGTTCTCACCAAACCCACGCGGCCTGTTTAGACCTGTAATCTCTATGTACAGAAAAGGGTAAAAGAGATGAAATCTTCTTTTGTTCTTTTTGTCCTGCATCAGTTTTAATAAAATGAGAGAATAGTGCTTGATTGTATCTTCCAGATTTATTGGCATTTCCAGTTGTGCAACCAAGGAAAACATGTATGTTTCTTACTGGTTGTAGAAGTGGTTGTAAAACAAAGAAAGAGGAAATCACATGACTTTTCTTTCAATGTTCAACAGGAGCAGATCTCCTGTAACAGATTACATGCCTTTAAATTAATTACGATTACACGTTTTCCATGTCTTGTTAAATAAACTTGACTTTGTGCTCTTTGCAAATGCCTGTCGCATCCATTAACTGTAAAATACCGGACAAAATATCCGCTCATGTGACATAGATTTGAACAGAGAGACTTGGAAACCCATTTTGTTCTCATTGTCATCTTGCAAAGAGACGGGTCAAAGCTGTCAAAGCCAATGGATAGCTGTCATTCAAGCATGTCAAATGATGTCCAGGCATCTGATTGGTCAGCTTGATTGCTTCACATAAATTAATCTAATGTGGTACAAAGAAATTCACCATCTATAGATTTGTCATGGATGTAAATATGTAACCATAAATGGAAAAAGGTATTTTTGCACCAGGCTGTAAATCAATGGGGATTTGCTCTGTTTTGGTACCAGCACCTACTGGTCAGTGGAAGAACTGCAACAAAATGTTCTTTCTGGATGAGCTTCAACCCACAATGGGATGGTTGCCTGCTTGGTCCCATCGCGTTTATTCCTTGAAAAAATCTTTTTTCGTGCACTGGCATACACGCTGCAATTCTGCTGCGCTTTTTCTCGTGCACATTAATAACTATTTTGCTGGTCTCCAGACTGCGCTGGTCAAATACTGTGTTATGGGCTCTGGAGCTTTGGCATTGTGTTGCCTGTATGATGTGGTGAAAAGGCGACAACACTGAACAAGGAGGTCCACATGTACGCGATCGAGCAAATGTAGCTCAAATGGGGGACACAAGCAAAAGGGGTCTACGTGCACGTGTCATACGCGTGTGCGCCATTTTCATTTGCGTCTCAGCCACATGTGTTCAGTCATACATGTGTGCTGGCCACATTCATTTGTCGCTCATTGGGTGTTGCACGTGTGGGCCACATTTGTGACCCCATTTACATGTTAACCTCCTTGTTCGGTGCCGCGCGCCTTTTAACCGCGTGCAATACAAAGCTTTGGAGCCTGTAACATTGTATTTATTCAGCTCTAAAAGTGAGTGAGTATTTTATTATCGGGTCATGCTATGGGGTGTTTTCCTACATATAAGCAATGTTATAATGTTAAATTAACGTCTTACCCCTGACAGGGCGCAGAAAATAAGGCAGCAGGCTTGGCAGGATTTGTTAAGTCTCGCGGACTTTGTGTCGCGACAGCTTTGTGAGGTCACGGGCTTGGTCTTTGGTTAAACTGAGCAGAATTTCCTTATTCATTCATTCATTCATTCATTATCAATTTATTGAGCTAAAGCCGAATAAACTCTACTCTCAAAAATAATATCTCATATTTGTTAAAACAAAACAAAACAAAAAAATTAATAAAATAAAAAAAGAAAAAGGGAATTCTTCAATTAAGATATTTTTATAAGTGTAAGAATGATTAACAAAAGATGACTTTCACCACTGGAATAAATGAAGTAAGTGAAAACTAAACTTGTAATTTGGTGCTGAATTTTTATTGTGAAATGCCACCACATCTGTAATGAGTGCAACACACGTCTCCGTCTTTCGGACATTTAACAGCACATAGTTCTATGTTGTGGGCTGGTATGTGTCACAGGACAACTGGGCTGTGGAATTATGGGAGTTACGGAAGCTGGTGGAAGTAGCGAAGTGCCATACCATAATTATGCATATTAAAGCGAAAATCATCATCATAAACTATTCACTTAAATTAAGTGATTAAATTAATTCATCATCCAGGCCAAATAGATTTTGTTAAGAGCATACCAGACCAACAGAAACCTTTTTCTTTTACTTGGCCAGTTAATATGAAGTGCATTTCAGTTTGTACACTTCATAGTACCCACATTTGATCGTTTAGAATAGTATTTATAAGTAACACAAGCTTTTACATTTAAAAACATGTACATTTCATTGCCTGGTCATCCATGACCACCACATTTCATAACAGTTACATTGGTATTTTGGTTTATTTCAAATGATTGAACCCTTGGTTACAGATTGTGATTTTGTGGTTACAGATTCTGGGGTTTGGCTCTCAGATTTTGGATTTTTTTTTTTTTTTATGTCTCAAATATATACAATACACTGTGATGGACTGACGACCTGTCCAGGGTGTACCCCTGCCTTTCGCCCGAAGTGAGCTGGGATAGGCTCCAGCAGACCCCCGTGACCCTGC
>JBAMYA010010385.1:0-17628 GCA_037176975.1 Arrhamphus sclerolepis | reverse complement strand
GTATATACATAATCTATATTGTCTATAATGACACAAGGTGTCTGTAGCGCTTCTTAGAAACCCAGAACATGCATGATACACGTCATGCATACATTGCATACATGCATTTGTTATGTACATGTGCAACTATACTATGCCCAAGCACACCTGCTCCAACCTTGCCCGAGACGAAGATTGGCGCCAAGCTAGAAGTTAATCGTCCTTTGGCCTCATGTGAAGGCAAAGTACTTTATACTTCACTGATAATTTAAAGATAAAGTGGTGGCACTCCTCATCTGATGTCCTCTGCTGATTTGCATTATTTTGCACATTAGACCTGGAAATCCCTCAGCTGAGGTAATGCTCACCACAACTGCAGCATCCACAAAATTATTGGTGGTGTTGATGCTGTGTTTGGTGATACCCTCATGTGAGTGTGAGGTGTAGGACACAGAGCTCAACCTGCAGAGGCCTCAGCTCTGGAAGTAAGAGGGTTGGATGTGTGTGTGCCTGATGTCCCATGTAAAAGTGGGACAATTTTTAAAAAGTAAAAATGTAAGCTAAAGTCTATCAACAATGATACTGAAACATCAAGATATCTTCTGTACAGGTTAAAGAATCTGCTTAGTGTATAAGTATTTGCTTTAGTGTTTGTTGTGCAGTTAGTTTTTACCCTGAAATGAAACAGGCCGCAGTAGTTCTCGTCAAACTCTTGTTCGAGAGGAACAACTTCCCTGAAGATGTGATTCTGGAAAGTTAGAGCTCCGATAGACGCAAGAAACCAGCAGTTTCCTGGTAAGCAAGTAAATAAATAAATAGATAAATAAAAACAGATGTTGTGCTGTAGACATTAAAAAAGATTATGATAAGAAATCTTCCCACCAACCACTCCTTGACCAAAATCAAATCTGGAGATCCCATCAAGGACAAAAGATGGATTAGGAGCAATATTCTAGAACAGAGGCAGATGAGTCAATAAATGGTCAAGTTTGAGGATGCAACACAGCTATTGAACGTTGACTGTGTTGAATCAGTAATATCTATTCTTGGCTCAAATGTCAGAGTTTGGGGCTTAAATCCACAGCCTCTTTTCTATGCAAAAATCGTTCTCTTTAAAAATGTATTCAGCTTTAGGTGAGTTTGCAAAAAAGAAAAAACAACAACAACAAATACAGGCATATTCCATAACTATGCTGTTCTTTTCCTGAGAAAGAAAGAAAGAGTGCACAATATGAATGTTTCATGTTGCCACACTTCACTTTGCTTTTCTCTTTTAGTTTCATAAAGATCTTATAGCTCTTTGATCTTAAATTGAATTATACAGCTTTAAATGATTTGAAAATCGAACATTTTAGGAAAGAAAATTACTGACAGGGAGACGATATAAATTTTATTCAAACTACTCAGTGACTTTGAGCCAGCTGCAGGTTAAATGTGTTAAAGGTAATGTAACGTGGATCTTTGCTGTTGTTCCACTATTTCAAAGTGCTCACCACTGGTCTCAGCCACTCCACTCGGGCCAGGTCAGAAGGTCTTAATATTCCTTGACCAATGGAGCTCCTGTCAGGTGGGAACATTTCGTCCACAAATCTTACTCTTTTAGTGACACAGTACGACTTTAGCTGATGGAAGTCTTGACCGAGGAACCTGTCAGGGTTTGTCATGTTCCTGTGACCGCTGTGTTTGTTACGAGCCTCCATGATGTTCAGACACACACCAGGTGGAGGCATCGCTGCAGTGCTTCGGCTCTGCGAAATAAAAAAAAATAAAAAAATGAAGAAATTTTCCATTAAAAGGAAAAACACTGACTTGGGGTATATGTTTTCAGAGTGACACTTGAGAAAGGACCATGCTGACAAAGATTGACTTTTGACTGTATCAGTGAAAACATCAGTCACATGTGTGCAACATAAACGGTCTGCAATTATTACAAAATCATCAAGACACAGGAATTACAAATAGTTTCCATTTGGTATTGAGTCATGTGGTAGTTTATTTCATGGCTTTTCAAGTGGGACAAGTGTAACCCTATTTAATGATTAAAAATTAAACAAAAAAGAATGCAATTGGTCCCAAACTATGTAGCAATGATTAAAGGAGGAACGATACAAGAAACTGTAATTGAGAAAAATCATTGTCTCAGATCATGTCAATTGTTCAGATGAAATACAAATAAAATGTTTGTTTCAGATCTCTTAGGAGTCACACATTAATCAGTGTTGAAATATGGCCTCTTAAAGAGAAAACTACGTTAGATAGGGGCCCTCTGAGTCAGCTGCATGGGCAATGACTCGGAAAAAAGGTGCATTTATATAGCACTTTGTTGCCATGTTGACAACCTAAACTACTTTCACACCCCAAGTTACTTTCACCCATTTACACATATTCCTACAGCACTTTTCAGTTCGTTCCATACAGATTTTAAAACCCTGTTTCAGCCCCAGCCGGCCCAGCTTGCATTGCTGAACTGGGAAATTCACAACTAATGGTTTAAAATGAGGACAGAAATCTTACCTCACTGACTCACTGAGAAAACTGGAGAGTGGTTGACCAGAGACCCGAGAGGCTTCGTCCTTGCCTTGATCACCCAGATAGCCTATGAAAATTAGCAATGAACAAGCCTCAGTTGTGTAAGTTAATCCTTCCGTTTGGAGTCATTGTTGGCTAAACAGAGAGAAAGACAGGGAGAAGGGAGGTTTCATGTCCTGGTTGACTGTGCACAAGCGGACATTTGTGGCAGTACTCAGGTATTCCCTGCTGTTTTTATGATTTTATTATATCCTCCAGCCAATACTCGAGTGTCAATGATTAACTAAGACATAAAGTGATGTCACTAAGTGTGCTGGCTTATATGAAACCAACTAGATTAGCATGAAATAAAACTAAAGAACATCTTTATATGAACCTACAATACTGTACGCTGTGACTGACTGTTTGTGGTCCCATTAATAGACCTAATTAACATCAACCAGTAGATTAAGACTGATCTAACAGTGGTTGATGCATACATGCAAAACAAATGAAGCAAAAATCATGTTGATGTTGCTTAATTTATTTCAGTATTTGAACAGTCTCAATAGTCACAAATCCTCATGACAAGATTCACAAATGTGCAGGATGATTCACAAATGCGCATGTGTGCTGTCTGAGGCGCCAACAGCTGTGGGCCGACCCAACTCCGACCGAGCCCACAGGTTTGATGATCTGGAAAAATAACTGAAAAGATGCACCTCTGCAGCCGATGTTTATCAGATGTCATAATTAGCGGGCTGATGTGCTCTCTTGTGTCTGATATCAGCCAGATCTAAGTGTGCTGTCTGGGATAACGCTGTTTGAATGACTGACTTAAACATCTAACTTCTGGTAAAAATGCAAAACAGCCTAATTCTTTATCTTCCAGAGAACTTCTGGACTAATCCACAATATCACATCAGAATCAATGAACTATTCAGTGGATGTGCCAACAAACAGAGAAAAAAAAAACATTCTGGTGTCTCTCATACAAAAGCCTGACAAGAGGAACAGATGACACATCCAAAATCTTGGTACATGGGTTGATAAACTGCAGGCACAGGATTTGCTTCCTGAAGCCAGATTTTCTATCTGAACCATAATATTTTCTGACTCTACAAGAGTTTTTCTCAACAGATGTCAGGCTCGAAGCAGAGGCAGACACAAGCTCAGACTTTACAAAAACAAGAAGGATTTAATCTTTAGGATAAAGGTATGCATTGTAACACTCAAAGACAGAGTGGTGTTAGTATGCACTTATTGAACAATACAACACAATGTTGCTGGGTCGGTGCAGGGTATATATATAAGGAGGAGACCAGGTGAAGCAGATGAAGATGATGACAGTACAGGTGAAGTCCATGATGATGAGAACTAAGGGAACTAAGGGATTCTGGGAGTTGTAGTGTTGGGGCCGGTGATCAGAAGGCTGGCGACCCTGACCGAGGTAGCTGGGTAGCATGACAACAGCAAGACGATGTAACTTAAAATTAAGAACAAATTGAATTATTTTGCATCTTTAATTTTATCCAATTAACTCTAATTTCTAATTTCAGCTTTTGCTGCAATTTCTAAAAACTAACCAGTTAACTCTAATCTTGTTTGGAGGAGTGTATTTCTGCGTTTAACAGAAGATGTGTAGAAAGTTTGGAGATGATGACCAACAAGGAGAATAAACAAAGAATAAGTAAATAAAACCGCAAAGCAAATATTTTTGATTTAGCTCTGAGAGCCAAATAGAATAACTCTTGCGTGTGTTTACTTTATGAAATTTATTGCTGGCTGTTTTTTGAGGTTAAATCCAACAAAAAGGAAAAAAAAAAGTGAAAAGCCAGATAATTCTAAATTGCTTAACTCTCCCTCAAGCATTTTTTTCAAAAAACATAGCTGAATTCAAACCACAAACTCACACATCTTGTTGACTGTGAGCTCTACAACTGCAGACGCGTCTGTGATGGTAAGTTTTCTCTGCCACTGATGCAGTTTTTAAATATTTTGTTGTCGTAAAAAGTTTCCATCCAGTAAAGATTTTCATTTGTGATCCACCACAATGTTTAACAGTGTATACTTCCAGGCATAACAGTTGGAAATTGTTTTTCATGGTCTTTCTCTGTTGTTTTTTTTTGTTGTCAGATGTCAGCGGTTATCTTTTATACTTTCACAGATTGATAAAACCCATCTGATAACCAGTGGAGCTAGCGTTTGTCGTTTCACTTACCATACCATCTTTATTTATAAAACGCTTTCAGACAACTATGGCTAAAGCAAAGTTCTGTACATGAGGAGTACGAACATAAGGCATTAAGACATAAGCCATGAAAACAAATAGGACTATACAATACAGCTTGAACAGGAACAAAAAGAGACTAGAAAAGACAAATAAATAATAACAATAAAACAAGCTGATCAAATCAATGTCTCATGCTGGGTTGTAAGCCAGTGAGTAAAAGTAGGGTTTAAAATGTGTTTAAAAGTGACACAGAAGACGCCTGTCTGATATGTAAGGGCAGACGGTTCTACATCTTAGGACCGCCAAGTGAAAACACTGCTCGCCTCAGCGACCAAGGAGGAATGTACGCCTGAAGCAGCTCTGAAAGGTAGTGTGGAGCAAGACCATGTAAGGATTTAAAAACAAATAAAAGAAGTTTAAAATGAACTCAACAATACATAGTGAGGCAAAGCCAGAATGGGTGTTACGTTATCTGTCATATGTGTTCCAATTAAAAGATGTGCTGCTGCGTTTCGAGGAAGCTGGAGACATGAGAGGGACAACTGGCTAACTCCATGATAGACTGAATTACAGCTCTCCAGCCGAGATGTAATGAAGGCGTGGATCGTGGTCTCTGAGTGCTCTCTAGAAAGAATAGACTTCACTTTTGAAGCTGCCTAAAATAAAAAGAAAAATCTAGACCTCACAATATTAACAATTTGATGATCCAGATTAAAATCACTGTCCATCTTAAGTCCAGGTTGGTTACTGTGGGCCTTTGATCCAATGCCAAGGGACACTCACAGGAGGACTCACAGGAGCCACTGGGACAAAACACCATCACTTAAGTTTTATTGTCATTAAAATTTAAAAACTTAAGGGTCATTCAGGATTTAAAATCCTTAAGACATCCAAGTAGTGGTCTAATTGAATAGTCACCCTTTCAGTGGTACATAAATTTGGCTGTCATCAGCATAACAATGGAGGAGATATTGGCCTTTCACAGATCTATAGAGCCCAGGGGAAATAAATAAAGTGAAAGAAGCAGGGGCCCTGAGATTGAGCCCTGTGGAACTCCACATAACAGGGGAGCGAAGGAGGACTCAGAATCCGCAATGCTTATGCTAATTGTTCTATCTGATAGATGGGAACCCAACCAGTCCAGAGCAGAACCACAAATGCCCACAAGATCCTGTAAATTATATAATAAAGTGTTGTGGTCCCTAATATTGAAGGTTGTGGTTAGTCAAGCAGGATAAGAATCGCATGATCCCCAGAATCTGATGATACAAGGATGGCAATAAAAACTCTTTAACGTTGACTCTGTGCTATGAAGGGCTATAAAACCCGACTGGAAGATCTCCATGATATTATGCTCATCCAGAAATGGTTTTAATTGAGCAAAAACAACCTTTGCCAGGATTTTTGAAAGGAATGGTAGTTTGGATAGCCTATAGGTCTATAATCAGCCAACACAGAGGGGTCGAGACCAGGTTTTTTAATTGATGGTTGCACTACTGCATGTTTAAAGTCCACAGGAACCACACGAGAAGACAGTCTTGGCAAAACCTCTTTAAAAAACCTAGGAGGGTCAACATCATGGAGGGAACCTAAAGGCTTAATGTGGTTTACCACCTTCTCTAACACTGACATAGTCACAGGTTCAAACTGATCTAAAACAGCAGAACAAGTCACAGGAACAGAAGGGTCAGATGCAGGTGCAGAGATCAGAGCCCTCGTGGTGGCTGCCTTATCCATGAAAAAACAGAACAGAATCAGTGGTTTTAAATAATACCTGTGGGTTATGACAATTTGATAAAATAATGTCAGATGGGTATTCTCTTTTGGCCTTCTGACCTCTAGAACTGTGGGACTTGTAGTTCTCTTTCTCTGTTGTACTGGTTTTGTACCGTTTTTCCTCTGTGTGATCAAAGATTGTCGAGAAATTGCAGTAAATTAGATAAATTGCAATTCTCCGCATATTATGAGGACTTTGGTTGAATTTGCATTAATTATTTCGTAAATCCTGGAGGGACACAGACACACACACACACACACACACTGGTATGAATGTCTCCGACTAAACTATTAGAAACAGACTTCATGAGGGTGGCCTGAGGACCCGTTGCCTTCTGGTGGACCCTTGCTCACTGCTGGGCACCATGGAGTTCGACTGGCATTTGCCAGAGAACACTGGAACTGGCAGGTCCGGCACTGGTGCCCTGCTCTTTTCACAGATGAGCTAATGTGACAGATGTGAAAGGGTCTAGAAAAGCCGCCGTGAACGTGATGCTGCCTGTAATGTTGTTCAGCATAATCGGTTTGGTGGTGGGCCAGTGTTGGTCTGGGGAGGCAGATCCATGAAAGTACATACAGCTCTGTACAGGATCAACGATGGCACCCTGACTGCCATTATGTATAGGGATGAAACCCTGAGACCTACTGTTAGATGCTTCGCTGGTGCAGTGGGTCCTGGGTTCCATCTGGTGCATGATAATGCCTGGCCTCATGTAGCAACAGTATGCAGGCAGTTCCTGGAGGATGAAGGAACTGATACCACTGAGTGGCTTCCATGCTCAGCTGACCTAAATCCAATACAAAATTTCTGGTACATCATGTTTAGGCCCATCCGATGCCATCAGGTTGCACCTCAGACTGTCCAGGAGTTCAGTGATGTCCTGGTCAGGCCCTATGAGGAGATAACCCCTGGTTGCTGCAATGACATTTCAGGAAATTAGACCAGCCTGCCACATCAGTTTTTAGTAAAATTTCTTGGTGACCTCAAATTTAGTACTTTGTAGGTTGATGATTTTAATCAAATGGTGTGGCATCCTTGTCCTAACACATTACCTATTCCATATCTGTATGTATATGTGCATATATACATATATATATACATATATATATATATATATAATAATTTTGTGGCTCTAGTAGCCTTTATTCATAGAGTAGAGACAGGAAATAGAGCAGAGAGAGAATGGGGAGGACATACAGCAAAGGGTTACAGGACAGGAATTGAACCTGCGACCACTTCCTGACGACTGTAGCCTCAGTACATGAGCCACTTGCTCTGTTTTATTTGCAACAAGAATGCAAACATGCACACCGAACTAACTCCCGGGAGTTGTATATGTCAAATATGATTTCTCAAACATTTTCTTGAACACAAAAGAATTTTTTAGATGCTGCAAATTATAGTAAAATAATGATGATGATGATGATGAAGTCAGTTTTAACAGTTCCACATGAAGAACTGTGTTTTTTTTACTTTGAACACAGAAAACAAAGGATATAAATAAAATAAATTAAAAGACTTAATAATAATAAAAACAATCTGCAATATGCAAAACACGGTGACAAAGATACCAAACGTCCTTTTAAATCAGCTTCTAAGAGTTTTATGTGTAAACAAGGCTGGTTGAGTGTGTAGGAAAATGTATTAATTACACTTCAATTCATTAATTACACATAGATATTCATTATATTTACTTACATTTATTAATCTACACTCAGTTATGTTCCACAGTTATTAAAGACATATATGCCTTAACAATCTAAGTGAAAAGGTCAGAAGAACAAGGTGACCCAGCTAAGAGTAAAGAACCTCTGAATCTAATCATCACAGTAGACAAGAGTCTGATTTACGCAGGCAGCAGAGACAAGAAAGAGACAGAGAAGTTTATCCAGTCTTCCCTACACTTTATTGAGCAAGCAAAGTCTCAAGGAAGCTCCCTGGTTTATGAGTGCCATGTGTCTGTGTACTACGTAGCATTGGTGTGACGTACAAGAATATACAGATATGAAACAGATGCAGAGAACTGAATTGTTTTTTTTTAGAAATGAGAAAACAGATCAGTGCAATTAAACTTTACAGCGCCACTGATGATCTGGCTCTAAACGTATGTGATGAAAAAAAAGAGAAACTTATGAAAGAACACAAAACGAAGCGCCGCTCAGACACACTGATGCTTCAGAAGCGACAGAGCAATGTTGAGGATGCTGCTGGTATTTGTTGTCTGGTAGAGCTGCTGTGCATCAGAGAGACTCCCGCTGGGTTTTTAGGTCCCATTGAGAGGCTAGTGACATCACTTTTAATCCTGATTGTAAAGTAATTTACCTTGCAAAGCCTTCTGGGGGTTTGAGTCATTTTGAGGACTTTTGTATTTGAATTTGGTATCTCAAACCATGATCAGGCTTTGCTTTTGATGTCAGGCCTTTCTCTGTAATGAATATAATTAATATTGATAATAATATAAATAATAATATAACCCCGCCCCATAAATTCAGAGTCTACAGATGGCAGAGACACATCAGAGGGCCTGTGAAAGATGAAGACCTCTTGCTTCAGAAACAGACCTATGAAAGATATTGAACAATTGCAATAAACCAGGTAGACGGGTGGAAGCAGCTTCAGCTGTCTGCCTGAAGTCGCTCCTGTAAGGTTATTGAGGCGTGAGTTCAGACAGAGAAACGCCAACATCAGTCCATGTTGAATCTGAGTCTCTACACCACAGAGGTTTTGAAGCCAGAATATGTGCTGAAGTCAGAGCTCTGGGTCGTCCTCTTCCTCTTTGGTCGCTGTGATGTCTGATGGATTTCCAGCGCAGCGTAACACACGTCTACACCCTAAAATCAATTTTTTATTTTATTTTTAAATTCAGTATCACGACCATGTGGTTTTTAAGAAATCATGTGTATTAGTAAGAAAAGAGAGAGAAAATTTTTCCTAACAGAACACAGTCTACCTCTGTTATATTCAAACTAAATAGTAATAATTAGAATGGTCAGCACATGTAAATATTATAAAATATGATCACGTCCTTTACCTCAATGTTTCTTGTTTGATTCCTTGTGTTTAATCTGTTTTCATCATCTTGAAGATTTGTTTCTAAATATATAAAAATAAGAAAAACATTTTTACAATGTTCAAAATATTTCAGGTTGTCACAACAAACATCCAAAAAGACACAAGAAGAGTATTATTGGAAAAAAACAAAAAAACATTAATGCAGCGGGTACCTGTTTTCTGGCAAAGTCTGTAAACCAGAAGAGACGAGAGGAGAGCGGCGAGACCAGAAACAGCTGGACACAGAGAGAAGATCAGCTTCCAGCACCAACCACAGTCCTGCAGAGTCTGGTTCATGTCATGATGGAGATCAGTGGAGTCTGGATCCAACACAAAGTAGGGAACAACATTCCTAAACCTTTTAAATATTTATGTATTTCAAAGCATCCAACACAGAATTATCTAGAAATAACATTAATCTGAGATACATTAGAGAAGAAAAATGAAGGGATTAGAGTAAAAAAAAAAAAAAAGGTGAAAACACATCCAGTTAATTTGACGACTTTACAACGACTGAGTGGCCAAAGTCAAAGAAGATAGTTTAAGAGGTGATTAATGAATTCAGAACTGAGATTCAACTTTGACAATTTATCGGCTTCTGGATCGTCTCTAGATTTGAAATTGTGAGAAAGCAGAGAAGAAAGTTTGCCAACTCTGGCACTCATTTTGTAGATCTTTTAGCATATAGCAGAAAAAAACTCTGAAATCAGATCAGCAGGTTTGTTTCGTTAAAACAATCAAACAGTATTCAAGGACATTATTTATCACATGATTAACATGGGCTGTTTTTGTGATTGAAAATACATATTAGGATATCAAAAGTGACAACACAACTCCATTAATTACTTGTCTTGTGTGAAAATGTGTATTTCAGGCAGCAGATCTGATTTGCAGGTGAACCTCACAGATGAAGAGCAGAGTTTAATTACTGAACCTTCTCATCGTTATCTCCAGCAAATGTCACATCTAGCTGCATTTGTTGTGTCTTTGACAGAGAAGTGTAACCCACACAAAATCAGGGAAGAGCTGACAGCTCACACTGATGAAGAAATGATTAGCGACTGTTGCAGTCATCTATTAGCCTATAAAGCAGTTGAACACTCCACAGAGACATCTGCAGAAGTTAATCCATTAACAAATTAAAATCCCTGAGAGAAAATAAAATCATGGGATAAGTAATCTTAAATGCTTAAATACGACGGGAGAGTTTCATCTGTGGCAGCAGCCGTCAGGATGTTTCATCGTTGCTGCTGGTTATCAGTGTAGAAAAGTGATTTTGTTTGAACCTCTGTAGACATGTTTTATGTTTTATTTTCTATGTGCAGTTCCATATCAGTCAGGAAAATAAGTGTTCATTTTCTCCCTT
Source organism: Arrhamphus sclerolepis (assembly GCA_037176975.1). Lineage (NCBI taxonomy): Eukaryota > Metazoa > Chordata > Actinopteri > Beloniformes > Hemiramphidae > Arrhamphus > Arrhamphus sclerolepis. Next base: position 6,714 of record JBAMYA010010385.1, on the reverse strand, counting down.
CCCTTGTGGGGCTGACACGTCAAACAAACAAATTTACTCTCTGTCAGCAGCATCAAAGGTGGGTGGAAAAGAATTATAAAAGTGATTTTCAAAAATTTGTTTTTCACATTCCTCTGACAGAAAGCACAGAGCTGGACTGTTTTGTTGTATTTCATCCTTAAAATTATAAACAGAAGCTGTAAATTATTGTTGAAACAGGAGCTGTTTGTATCTGTGATATTTCTGTGATATCAGCTAATTGTTTTAACTTTTGAAAAGTGCGGAAGATAATTTTAACACATAAAATATAATTAACACAGTTGAATGTTAGAGAATATTTCACCAGTCTTATGATCATTTAGTGGAATAATTACATTCATAATTATATTGTTATCACACAAAACAGAATTCAATCAAAATTACTTACCAACAGTGAGTCTTATTGTGATGTTGCTGTAAGTGTGAATTTGTTTAATATACTCTTCTTTTTTAGTTGCACAGTAGTAGGAGCCTTCATCAGATTCACTGACATTGATGATTAAAAGGTCGTTAGATCCAGAAGAAGAGTTATAAAGAAATTTTAAATGAGGGTGTAACTTATCCAGTTTTTTAGTATATAGACTCAGAAAAAGAGAAGACTGGTTTTCATGGGAACTGTTCCTGTGCCACAATAAGTCCATCATCCATGACATTTTCAAGTCACAATAGAGAATGACGTTCTCTCCAGGTCTGACTGTCCGCTCCAACACTGATCCACAACTCCAATAACTGCAACAAACACCTCCTAGAATAGAAATACACTAAAAAATCTTTTAAAGAGACACTTATAAGTACAAGACAGTTATTTTTAACTAGTTCCTGGAAATTCTGATCTAAATATGGTAAAAACAAAAATAATAATGAAGTGGAGTTACCGAAGAAAACAGCCAGAATGATCTGCAGCTTGCCCATGACTGACATACAAAGGTTGTATAACAGATATTATACTCTACGTAGACTTTTCCAGTGAAGCAGCAGTAGCTGTTGATTGGCTGGTTGAATGGAAAAAAAATGGTCTGTGGTCGTTGCTTTGGGTGGTGTGTGAAACATGAAAGTTTTTGAGTTGAAACAACTCAGATTAAATCTGCTGCACTGCAGGTTCCGGTTGAGGATTTCTACTTTCTTGTATCATGAAAATGCTTGAAAGGTGCTTGTAGCCCATTCACATGAAACAAGAGGAGAAATACAGTCCACTTTACAATGTATTGTAATAATTGTCAATTTACCACCTTCTATGAATCATCCTGAATTGTAGAACAGCACTAGTTCAGTTAAGTATCTACTAGAATCTGTTATGAAGACCAAGAAAAAAGGGCGACCCTTCTATTATTGTTATGAATGGACATTAATTCTGAATGCATTAAATAGAAACTCAACATGTGCAATGGAGCAGTAGCTGTCCGTCATAAGTGGGTTCAGGATAGTTTAGGTAGAAGTCATGCATTAGCTGTTTTGATATGGAGAGACCTAAAAGCTGGACACACAAAGGTGGGTAGAATTTGGGGTTTATTGAGGCTTGGATGCGCTGAGAAAGCAATTCTGATCCAAATGAGGCAGGCAGGGTTGGTGAGGCAGGCAGTTCCTGGATAACATTTTAAAAAAAAAAAACAAAAAAACAGGTAGTCAGAAAAAATGGTTCAGCATTACAGGTGTTTAAAGTAAACTGTCAGAGACCATTTTAGAATAACTACCACATACTGATGATTTGGTGAAAAGTGGGTGAAGGTCCAAGAATTTATAGCAAGTGGTGGTGATGAGCTGAATGAGACTCAGGCGTGCTGGAGGTATGGATTCAGTGGGCACAAGAGGCTAGTGGAAACTGGTTTGATCTGAGAGACGTGGAAGACAGGGTGGATATGCATGGTCATGGGAAACTGGAGATTTACAGCAGAGGGACTGACGATGCTGAAGATGGAGAAGGGACCAATAGAGGTAGAGCTGGGATCTAGTATCCCTCCAGACCTTACGGCAGCGACAGAGATGATGCTGCACAGAGAGTACAGCAATCTGCCCCTCTACTGGGAGGGGAACAAGAGCAGCTGATAGCTCAGGGAGGCTTCAATGGTGGAAATCCCAGAGGGAGAGCTGGTGTGTGTGTTGATGGCATCCTCCAGGGCAGGTGGGTACTCCAGGTTGATGGATTGTGGCAGACGCACTGCTCAGCCTGTGCATTTGTCTGGGAATGAAAACTGGAAGACAGACTAACGGTAGCTCTCAGAGCTGTGCAAAAAGCCCTCCATACCTGGGAGATAAACTGGGGACCACAATCTGACAGACGATGTCTAGTGGGATCCCGTGAAGATGGAACACATGACTCACCAGAAGGTTGGCAGTCGCCAGAGCTGAAGGCAGCTTGGGGAGGACAACAAAATGTACTGCCTTAGAAGAAGGATCAGTGATGGTGAGTATGACTGCGCTACCACAAGATGGTGGCAGACCGGTGACAAAGTCGAGCACACTATATGGCAAAGGGGCAGTCAGGAACTGGTAGTGGTTGAGGGAAACCTGCTGGTGGTCTGTGTGAGGACTTCCCATGGAAGCAGGTGGAACAGGCAGCAACAAAATCCTTCATGTCGGCATCTGTAGATGACGACCAGAAGTGACGTTTTAATTACTCAAGTCATCTTTGTTGATATTATTATTTGTTTGATGATCCAAAACATGGATTTGTGAAAACCAGTAAACGACAAAAACGGGAAATCTTTAAGGGGGTAAATATTCATACTTACACATCACTGAGTGGAGGATGGAGAATGACATCATCCACTGATGTAGCACTACCACTATAAACATATATATAAATGTCCCATTTGAATCACAGATATTCTGCAATGAATGGTGACTTCTTCCTTATATTTATTAAACTACATTTACAAATCACATTTCACAATTTGAATACTACTAATGATCTAATTTCCTTTCTTGTCATCTCCATTATACGTAGCTCTGAAGTCATTCAAGAAAGCCAGACTATCATTTGACATAGAAAAACGAAGCATTTCTGTGAATTATGAGTAATATTTAGCTCATCTATTCCATGACGACAGACAAACAGGAAATGCATGAGCATATAAATGGACACATGAATGGAATGAGAGGAACAACGTACTCTGAAAATGCTCTCAGTGGCACTGATATTTGGCCGTTTTGTTGCATGAAAACAGAAGCAAAAGCAAATATAGCATCTGGAACTTTTACAAAGCTGCTGTGTAGATGAGACTGATGCAGACCACAGGAAACACTCTGCAGTCACACAGCAACACCTTGTTTTGACCATGTCTTTGCATGAAAGCAGATTCTTTTGTAGCCTGTGTAGCCAGTGTTTGTATCAAAGCAAAGGCAAATATAGCAAATGGACTTGCCACAAAGCTGCTATGTAGATGAGACTGATGCAGACCACAGGGAACACTGCAGTCACACAGCAACACCTTTAGCGTGCTTGAATGTGCCTGCATGTTGGTCTCTGCTGTTGTTTCAGGGGTTGTTGGTAACTGTGGGCTTCCTGTAGAACACTTCACTGATCACACAAACAGCATGATGTCTTACAGAACTATTTTAAGCTACGTGCTACTAACAATGTCTTCAAGTCATTTATAAATATTGATGAAGGAGTTATAAGAATTTAATAAAAGAAAGTTGCTGATTTCTAAGTGGATTTTCCCCACTCAAAAGTGCTACTGTGACTGTAGCATTGCTTTATTTTATATGTTTTCTTTTCTTTTTCAAATAAGAGTAGGCATCCTACTTCCATACTACTCAGAGATAACTGTTGGGTTTTGGGATGATGTTGTGTTTTTTTTTTTTTTTTTTTCTTGTCACACTCTAGTTTTCCGTCCTTTTTTGTTCTGTTTAGCTGTTCCTGTTTCTCTGTCTGATATTATTCTAAATTACTTCCTGGTCCCTGATCATTTTCTCTTATTTCTTGTCAGCCATCGCCTCTATTTGTTATATTATCTTTCCCTTGGTCCTTGCTGATCTTGACTGTAGTCCTGGTTCTGTTTACTACTTTTTCATCCTGTCTTGTGTTGGTTTTTCATGTTCTGTTGTTTGACTGTTTGGCTTGGAAATTCTACACCTGTGAGTGAATGGGGTGTGTGCATGTGTGCTGCATGGATGAAATGATTTGTTAATTTGCACTTTTATCCTTTTTAATGCGTAGAGTTCAGTTTAGTTCTCTGTGCAGGATGATTAGCAAATTAAAAATGTCTCTACATTTCATTTCATTCATTCATTTATTATTTATAAAGAAAAATAATTGACCAAGAATTAAAACAAATGAAAATGCTAAAAGCAGTTACAGGTCCTCTGGCAAAGGCTAGAAATCCTCCATCTTGCTAGCTTCAATTTTCTCTTTTTTCCTTTTTTTTCTGTGAGAACATTCCTAAAATAAATGTTTAACTCTGCCAAACCCTCAATCAAATAATACAGGAGGAAAAACTGCAGCACATCGATGACCATGTAAAAAAAAATCTATTTCGCTATGCATTATTTCATTACCGGACACAAAAATCAAAATATAATACATGCTATTTTACTTTGATGCATTTTATTTGCAATATCAAGTTTGAGCCATTTACCAGTTGCCTGTCATGGTCACAGTAAAGAGTCGTTATGGATTTGATGACTTCAAATCTTAGAATTAACGTTTCATCTTGTCTCTTCTTAACTGCAACTGTTGTCTTCTTATTGGCGTGTTTGTCTTATTGGCGTGTTTGTCTGATGTTTGTCATGTGTGGTTGAATACATGTCTTCATCCTGAGAGAGAATTTGACATTCAATTAGTTTGATGTTCAGCACTGATGTTAAATTAGAAATATGTTGAACTGTAACAAATGGAAGAAATTAAGTTGAAAATAATTCCTGTTTACCCAGTTTGATTTAAAATTTCCGATGGAGTAAACTGTTTCCTGATGATGTTGAGGGTCTTCTTCTTTTGAAGCTGCATAATTTCACAGAACAACCAACGTGATCACACGACATGAAAAAAAAAGAATCAAACCTCATATTCTCCAAATGTAATATTCGGTAGTTCCTGTTACAGGAAAGAATCTGATATAGCAGGTACCTGTTTTCTGACAAAAGTGGTAAAAAAAATGGTAAACCAGAATGGTGAGACCAGAAACAGCTGGACACAGAGAGAAGATCAGCTTCCAGCACCAACCACAGTCCTGCAGAGTCTGGTTCATGTCATGATGGAGATCAGTGGAGTCTGGATCCAACACAAAGATGGAAAACTTCAGTAAACAAAATATGTTTAGCTAATCTTTATCTTTATCTCCATACCTTTTGCAGCATTGGAAAATGGAAAAACAGTGCTTCAGTGGACCAGAATCACATGAATGAGTCATCAAAAATACTCGCGTAGACCTTTATTACAAGGTGATCCATTCATTTGAAGCAGATGTGCTGTGGCAGGGACACATTTAAGACATGCAGGACATTGGCCTTCGAGGACTGGGTTTGGACGCCCATATAATAGTGCCAACGCACTCAAAAACTCAGATACCAGAATCTGTTTTAGTCTGGCTGAGTCACTCTTCAAGAAAAGTGAAATTATTAAGCCTCCCCATCTTTCGACCCAAAAGTGTAAAACAGATTTAAAGTAAAACCTTCCTCTGACAAAAGGGACAGGATGAGAGTCTGAGTCATCAACCAAAGACTGATTAGAGTTTTAGGGACATGTTTAAATACAACCTGTTGTATTGTACACTATATATTTATGTTGGCCACTAGTAATTCAGTTGTCTAGCAGTAAATTGTCCCAACCTTTAAAAAGTTCCTATAATACTTAAATACAACTGCCTGTGAATATTAAATATCATTTTGCCACTCTGATGATCATTCAGTTCAAAAACTACTATTTCCTGTCAACTCACTCACATAATCACACAAGTTAATTTAGAAGTTTATTTAAAAGAACTTACAGAGTGTGAGTTTTGCTGTGATGTTGCTGTAGCTGTAAATGTCTTCAGTAAGCTGTTTGGTATCTTTCAACTTCACCTCTTTAGTCCCACAGTAGTAGAAGCCCTCATCAGAACCAGAGACGTTCATGATTAACAGGTCGTAAGATTCAGATGAAACGTTCTTCATGAGTTTATAACGAGGAGGCAGCTGAAGGATGTCCCATTTCTCAAAAACGAATGAATTCATAACGAGAGGTGGCTGCTTCTCATGGGAACAGTTCTTGAACCACACAATATATACTCCAGTTGATGGTCTGCAGTCACAGTAGAGAGTGATGTTGTCTCCAGGTCTGACTGTCATCTCCACCTCTGATCCAGAAACCCCAAAATGACAGCAGGAAACACCTCCTGGTACAGAAATTAATTCATGACAGCATATTACTGGAACATTGTAAATTACAATTCAGATGAACGAAATTAAAACCGCAAACATTAAATTATTTTTTAAAATACTTCCTGATATGTTTTTCTAAATTTATTTATTTTTTTAACATTTAGATCATAAAGTACAGTTACCGAAGAAAACAGCCAGAATGATTTGCAGCTTGCTCATGACTGAAGATGTCCTGAACATGAAAGCTCTTAGATTGTACAAACAGATATTATACTCAGACTTTTCCAGTGAATATATTGGGCAGCACGGTGGCTTAGTGGTTAGCACTGTTGCCTCACAGCAAGAAGGTTCCTGGTTCGAGCCTCCACGGGGGCCTTTCTGTGTGGAGTTTGCATGTTC
>JBAMYA010010374.1:0-17630 GCA_037176975.1 Arrhamphus sclerolepis | reverse complement strand
AAAATTTCTTCACACTTGGCTGCCTGTTTTGGTTAATTTTAAAGAACAAAGGCAACTCTTTGTGGTCAAGAGCAAGGGGGGAAGCTTTTTTTTTTTTTTTTTTTTTTGCTCTGTGAAAGCCAAAAGACACGGTAAACCAAACACTGGTAGTTTAATTGGGATTCGGGATGAGTGGTAATTTATCATCAAACAATGAAGCGAGGCGCTGAGAACAACAGGATTTAACGTCAGTATTTTTCTATTAAGATTACTCCAGCCAAGAGAAAAGAAATTTTTCCTTTAATTTCATGTTAGAGTAGAATCATTATTTTGTAATGCTCGCAGGAACAAGTTTCTAGATGCTGCAATTAAATTTCCTCAACGGTACTCTTTTGGTGCGGCTGTGAATTCCCTGCAGGACTGCTGGTCGCATTTTCTCACTGAAGATTCAGTGGAGGAGGGTGTTTTTTGATGACTTCAAATAATCTTGCAGAATGTCAGCCACATATACCAATTATTAATTAGAAACTGTAAATTCCTTGGAGATCTTGTCTTGGTGCAAGAGGAAAAAAGAAAAAAAAAAAAAAAAGAAAGTCCCGATGCTGCCAAGCACTGAGCTATTTCAAGTCTGTCTTCAAATGCAGGATTTTCTGCCAACTGTCCACGAGAGATGTCTAGAAAGAAGGATCTAGCAATACATCGCTCCTCACATTATATCAGGAGCATGCATGAGAAATGACATAACTAAATGAGCTTTTCTGATGTCGGTCACAGTCACACAAGTTTCAGCCTTTCTGTTCATTAATACTCAGATAAATGTACGGTATAAATAAAAGTGACTTGACTTCACTAACCTCCTGTTTTTGTATGTTTTTTGCCGATGGAATGTACAAACTGAAATTCAGGAAACGTTAGTATAAAAATGAAAGTGCTTCTTTGTGTGATATAATCATATTACACTCCCTTAGATCCTCCTCCATCCGTCTCACCGTGCCCTCTGCTCGCCTCAGCACCATGAGGAGGAGAGCTTTCAGCTGCTAAGCTCCACCACACATCTATAATATTCACTCTTTCTCTTGCTTAAAATCCAGACTAAAAACTCACCTGTTCAAAAGTAATTACACTGTGCTTAGCCTTTTATGTTATCTTTTTGTACCTCTAGTTTTTCTATTGTTTGCATTTGTTTTATCTCTGTACAGTGACCTTGAGATGCTCATGAATAAAATGTATCATGTTAATAATGTTCATAATAATAATAATAATAATAATGATAATAATAATAAATAGTATTCACATTTATAAGAACTATTAAAACATAATACAAGCTATTAGTCTTATAATTTATAGTTTTGAGTAAATCTTCATTCAGCTGTTAAACAGAATTTATTTTGGAGAAAAAAATAAGACAAATAAATGAAAGGATGAATGAATGAATGAATTAATAAAAAATCCTGTCATAATACAAGCTTGTCAAGGTTTTCAGACGTCATCTAAATCAAAGGTTAAACTTAGAGCCACATTCAAAAACACATAAAATTTCGCTGCAGTTTTTAAATGGGTTCCAGTTTTAAATTACAGGGTGTTAAAAATATTACTGAGTACAGATTTCTAAACAAGTTTGCTTCCAAATTATGTTCAGTGTGCAAGTTGAGCCGTCTCCGATGAAAGAAAATCGTGGGAAAAATCGGCCATCGTAGCTCAGAAATGGTGGTGGTAGATCTCACAATGAAACAGAAGCACAAATAAAAGATACAACTGTCTTTTGACAAAAAAAACAGGCTGCAACAGATATCAGGAGTGTCAGAAATTTGGAGGAATCGTCTCAGCGTGATGGTTTGTCGTTGCCTGTGCGACCTCTCTCAGCTAACCAACCAATATAAACACACCATGAAATAGCACAGTATCCTAGCAACAACAGAAATGAGAAAAACAATGTGCTCAAATAATAAAGAAAGACACTTCTTTATCTTGATTTTATTTATTTTCTTTTCAAAGCACACAAACACCACTACGAACATGCTAACTTTTGATTCACTGATGTGTTAACACATTAGCAGCAGTGATGATGCTGTGTTTTAATCCTGAAATGCACTCGTAGCCTCTATTCAGCATGTTCAACCAGACGTGAACGTGGTGTTAATTAATCATCTACTGATTTGAGATAAATCGTACAGTGTGAACCCGTCTTAGGACATAAACTCCCCTGGAAATGCAGGTAGTAAACTTTTGGGTGTTTCTCTGAACTCTTTAAAATATTCAGACTGTTTTTATCACGTTTTGTAGTTTCCATAGTTAATCCGGAAATCACGGACAGCTAATGCCCTTTCTTTGCTGATACGATTCTACAAGACTGATATTGCTCTATCTTTTCTTTCATATTCAGTTTTTCAGGTGTCTTGATGGGACTTAAATACACTTTTGTACTTTTTTTTGTGCTTTTAATTTTTAAATTTAATTTTTCTTTAATCTTAATTTGCTTTTTTAAAGCACTCTGAGGTGCCTTTGTGTACAAAATGTGGTGTACAAATAAACTTGCCTTGCCTCTTTTCTTTTTACTGAAATTTCCTGTTTTTGTTTTTTACTTGTCATATTCAGTTTTCATGTGTCTTGATGGGAATTTTTTACAAAAGACAACGACATTAATCAATACATGAAAGCAAGCTAAAATACAGTCATTTTTTGGCATTTCTGTCGAGAAAAAAAAACAACAAAAAAATCAACTTAAAGAGAGCTGATACAAGAGAGAGATACAAGAGTACGTTATAACCAGCTAAGTATATATAACAATAACTGTATATAACTATGGAAGAACTCTGCCCATTGATTTCTGCAGAGCCTTTGACTCCCAGTTTTCCTCGTTTCAAAGAGGTGCAACAAAGCTGTCAAAGCAAACAGCTGGCTGTCTTTTAAGCATGGCAATTGAATCAGCGCATCTGATTGGTGAGTTTTATCGCATAAAAATGTATCTGATGTGGTACAAAGAATATCACATCTAACTATAGAGACCAAAAATGATTTTTGTACCAGGCTGTGAGTATGTTTGATACTGCTTCAAAGTTGGCCATTTTAACATGGGGGTTTTTGGAGATTTTCTCTGTTTTGGAGGCAGCACCTAGTGGACAGTGGAGGAACTGCAACAAAATGTATTTCATTGTTTGTACTTCAACCTGGAAGTGGGTTGGATGCCACTTGCTTCTAATGTGTAAAAGATTTAGGGACACAACATACAACACAACACTTCAAACACAAAATTTAGAGGAAAAAAAGATGTATCTTTTTTATGTTCATGTGAATGTTTTGCTGCCATGTAGTTTATTGTTTTCCATTTCATTGTTGTTTTTTCCAAAATGTTTTTGTAATTGTTTTCTGAAGAAATAGTTTAGTTTTGTTCTATATTAATAGCTAACACTAAGCCTTAAATAAATGTTTTCCAGGCAGGATGAACATTGCGGTGCATTTAGTGACTTTTCCATGCCAGAAGCTGCTGGAAAAGCATCTTCTCTACATTACAAAAACCACTGATTTACACATGAAACCTGAGGTAGGACTATGAATGCTATGAATATATAAAAAAAAAATATATAAAAAAAAAAACAGAAGAAAAAATAAGTCTGTTTCTTTCAGCTCCACAGAGAGAGAACTCAGCGAGGAGATGGGATGACCTTCCATTCTTTAAAAAGTAGAATGGAGAATATTTTTAATATTAGCATACCAAAAAGCAGGACATGGTCATTATTTTAACGACCCTTAGAATTTCATGGATCACGTTATCGGGAAGCTCGCACCTCATAGAGGGGAGTCTAGCTGCTTTTAATTGGCACTGTGGCAACAGTCTGATTTGTAAAAATCAGTGCTGTCAAGAATTGTGCATTTTTAATAGTTTAAACTCAATATATCACAATTAATATTTACTGGAATGAATGCAAGTTAAAGCATGTTTATCATTCTGATCTCCACTTCCTTCTGCCTGATAATGGAAATATAACAGCAACTTTTTGACGGCTGGAATATAGGAAGGAGAAATACATTATCCCCAAAAGATTTTAAGCAATCCATACTCAAAACCAGCAGGAAGGTTTAACTAGAGCCCACGAACAACAACAGCTGCCATGACACGGCTGTGAAGTACCACTACTCAATGCCGCTGCCACTACTTCAATCCACAACATGAGGCAAACTGAACGTTTAATTACAAACCTCCATCAGCCTATTGGAAATCAACATTAGTGTTCCAGGTACCTGATCACGTTGAGTGCTATAATATTTCCAGAAAATCACACCCGCTAACTTTAGTGTATCTTAAAGCTCATAAGGAAATGACATTTTTACAACTCTACAGTATGTGAACACACACAGACTTCATCATAACCTTTCATCTACTGGCTCTTTGTGTGATATTTCATGGCGGTGAACATGGCAACCAATCATTTACAAACGAGTTCTTCTGAAACAGTGTGAAATACTTCAACACATAGAATGGCTCACAATAACATTTTTTTTTTCTTTCTGCAGCCTCTCCCAGACTTTTTTTCATTCTTCCATACCCTCGATAAATAAAGGCGAATCAATGAAATCTGAACTCCTTAACACCTGCGGCAAGCAGCTTAACCATTTACTGAATGCTACTTTTTTTTTTCCTTTGTAATATAAAATATACTCAAATGGAAGATGAACACATTTGAACACGTCATCCAGTGTACACAATATTATGAAATGGGGCCTAGAAAAAGAAGAAGAATGTTTTTTTGTTGTTGCAGTTAGTCTGTCCATCGTATTGCATGCCTGCACTGCAGACTATCTTAATGATTTGTTAAACAAAGAGAGGAGAAAATACATCTTACATGTAAATCAGGGTTAAACCTCCATATTAGTCACACATTCTCACTGGTCTGTATGTGGTTAAAATCAAATGCCTGAAATTTCATCTACGGTGTTCAAAGTTTTACTATTGCATGCTGTTTATTTGCATATACATTTGCACATGCATATGTATATCCTTTGAGTTAAGAGAACAAATTCCCTGCTCAATGCAGAAAATCATGACTGTTCTTCTATATAAAGCACCATTTCTCTTACATTAATGCAACAGGGTTTTGTGACAATCAGAGCGGTGCTCCTAATGTGCATTTTTTAATTATAAAAGAAGTGCAAGAAATTACTACTATTTCATTTTCCTTTAAATGGTTGTTTGGTATGAAAATCTAGGAAATAACAGAGAAAATGTCACCACAGACTGTTGTATCTTAAGTAGTTTGAGTTGTGTAGGTGATCTTCCTCTGACTCTGGCCTGACGATGAACAGCAGAGCACATGTCACTGAAGGTGTTTGGAAACAGCAGACGTCAGATTCAGGAAGTTTAATGATAAGCTCACTGGATGATAAGGTAGAAAGAAACTACCGAAAAGAGTTAGTTGGTGTAGACAAGACCTCATGTGGTGACATGAATAAACAAGACTACACAAGGATGCTGGGAGAACACAGGGTTAAAATAGACAGGGATGCAGGTGAGACACATGAGGTAAAGGAGGAGGCCACAGGTGCAGTTCATGATGGCTGTGACTGGTGAATCCTGGGAATTGTAGTCTAAGCCAGTGATCAGTATAGCTGACCTGGGTAGAGGAGGAGGAGCAGGCATGACACTCACTCATCTTAGCTAAGTGTGTTTTCAGTGAAAACTGGTTCCAGGACTGTCCCTAGAACAATGTTTATCAGTAGATTTTATTTTATTTTATTGAAAGTCACTGCTCCCCAAACAGATGACTGCATATGAGATTGAACTCTACCAACAAACTTGTTGATGATATTCAATATCTTGCTACAAACACTGAATAAGTAAAGGAGTTAAAATCTGCTCTGCCCCTAAAACAGTATCAGTGTTGCGTGTCCAGTCCAGTCCAGGTGAGCACAGAGGTATTTATACTCCTCCATCACCTCCACTTCTTCTCCCTTGATGGAAATGGTGTTTGACATAAACCTGGTTGTCCTAAAATCCACAATCATCCCCTTTGTTTTGTTCACTTTTAAAAATGAGATGATTGTTTCCACACACCACAAAGCGGTCCACCAGTTTTCTGTCCCCAGTCTCTTGTCCATCACTGATACACCCCAAAACTGCAGAGTCATCTGAGTATTTCTGCAGATGACAGGACTCTGACTGCTTCTGGAAGTCTGAGGTGTACAGACAGAAGAGGTGTGGTTAGAGTACAGTTCCTTGTGGTTCTCCTGCTGGTGACCACCTGCTCAGACAAACAACCATTCGGTCTGTTTGTCAGGTTGTCAGTAATCCAGGTAGTCAGTCATCCAGGAAGTCAGTCATCCAGGAATCCAGGTAGTTGGTTGTCCATCCATCCATTACCTATACCTGCTATTTCCTGTGCAGAACCACTGGGGTCTGCTGGAGACTATCCCAGTTCACTTCGGGCGAAAGGCAAGGGTACACCCTGGACAGGTCGCCAGTCCATCGCAGTTGGTTGTTCAGGTAGTTGGTAATCGTGGTAAGTGGTTGTTTCTGAACTGAACCTGATGAAAAAGGACCCAAAGGACACACAAAGACGAGGGAGCAACTAAGTTAGGACCCAAAGGAGACGAGAAGAAGAGGGAACAGCTAGGAAAGGGCCCTAAGCAGTTGAGGAGACGAGGGAACAGGAGTAATCCACAAAAGCCCTTTAAAAATGAAGAATACAGAAGTAAACAGAACAACCAAAATCAAAAGCTACACAAATATCAGAACCAGAACCAGAACCTCCAGAACCTGAACCAGAACTAGAACAATAACTTACACAGAACACAGTATAGAGCAGCAAAGATGGAGATAAAGACAGGACAATATTTAGGAGGAGATCTGAGGAGACTCAGGTGGTGACAATCAGGGAGATGAGACAGAGGAAGTAAAGCAAAAAAACAAAAAAAAAACCCAAAAAACAAAAACAGAAACAGATCGTCAAAATAAAACAGGAGTAAAGTTAAAATGAAAAGGGCAAAGATGAGAAAACAAGAATAGCAGACAGGACTGGAGAACACCAAAAAGAAAATCCAAACATATGTAAGAAAAAATCAGGTTTTAACCACCAAAACAAGTTAAGAGCCTAGTTGAGTAGGTTTATTCATTGGTTTAATTTGCTGGGACATTTTGCTTTAAAAGAGTTATCTAAAAGAGCTTTTTTTTTATCTGTGGTCCCAGGGCAGATCTTAAAAATGCCTCTAGGACAGATCCTAGAAAAATGTCTCCAGGACACATCTTAAAAATGTCTCCAGTCTTTGTGAGTCTGTGTGAGTTTGTTTGTCTGCACAGGAAGCAACCATGGATATAACTGCCAATGTCAGAAACCTGGAGGATGAAATCTGCTGGAAGATCTCAAAGATCTGCTGCAGGATGATCTAAGCTCAGTACGATTCATCAGGGAAGTTGGCAGAAAACAAGAACGACTCCTGCCAGAGCTGGAAACCAGATCCAGATCCAGACCCTGGTCCAGGTCTCTTGTTGGTCTCACTGAAGAGACGACATCTCTGGCCCTCTCTGGCTCTGATGATAGATTTTTGACATTTCTCTCACAGCTGAGCAGACACCGTCTCTGTCGGCCTGTTTTTCTGCTGATTTTTCCACATGTGCTGCTCTCATGATGGAAAACAGATTATTACCCATCAGCCCCTGCAGCAACAAGGAGGACAGTTTAGTAATGAAACTCACTTCACTCAGAAGAGAGAGCAGCTCGCTGTCAAACTTCTGCAGGTTGATATCTTCACCGACTGAGACCAGGTGACGTCCCTGTCCCTTACAACAGCAGAGTCTTTGCTTCATTTGTTTTTTTTTATTTTTGGCATTACAGCTTGCTAAGGATGCTGACGGACTGCTCTGAGGCTAAGGCTAGGTCTCCTGTTATGAAAAATGAAAAATGAAAAATACTTTATTTATCCCAGAAGGGAAATTCAATATCCCCCCAGTAGCTCCCGTGCAGCTGGGAAGCCAGGACGGTTGGGTGACTGTCTGCAACAGGAGGATTAGTCCCAAGCAGAGGTCCACAGTGCACCATCTACTACCACTCCATAATAACAGATCCTCCCCATTCAGTAACACACCTGCTGAGTAGAAGACTTTGCTGATCAGAGACTCCATTCTTAGAAACGTGAAGCTCTTGGCACCAATGACCATAGTCAGGTGTATCCCTGGGGCCACAGCAGGCAACATACAGTCATATTTGAAATTTCTGCCAAAGGCTAAACGTAAACTCAGTAAAATTGAAATCCACATTGATAGTAATGACATCTGACTGCACCAGGCAGAGGTCACTAAACTTAATATTGAGCCGGTGTGTAATTATGAAAAATCAATGTGTAATACCATAATTTTCTCTGGACCTACCTAATGTGACCAGTGATGACATATACAGCTACACATTATCAATCGTTGGTTGTCCAGCTAACGATGTGGGTCTCGTTAATATTGGTACACATTCTGGAGAAGACCTGGTCTGATTAGGAGAGATGGCATTCATCTCACTTTGGATGGAGCAGCTCTTTGACCCAGAAATCTGACCAAGTTTATTGATAGTCCTAAACTCTGACAATCCAGAGTCAAGACCAGAAGGCAGAGTTGTGGTATTAAACTCTTCTCTGTGCTTCAGTTAGAGCAGTCACCCACCTACTACCCCAGCAGCAGCCTCTGCACTGCAACCAACTAAATCAATAAGACCGTCCTAATTTAATAAAATCTAGCTTGGAAAGACATATATATTTGTGTATGTATATATTTATATATCTACATATACACAGACATATGTATGTGTATATATATATATATATATATATATATATATATATATATAGGCATATATATATGTATATATACACGCACATATACAAGCTCTTTACATCTGAGATATCTGTTTAGTGACCATCTCAAGAAAAGTTACTGGCTCAGGTCCAGCTTTCTCAGCAGATCCTCTTCTATGTAACTGCTACTTATCAGTTGGCATCACTCAACCTCAAGGTGTCTGGATTGATATACTCTCATTGTTTTGAAACATAAGTGAAGCTCAAGGATCAGACTTATTTTCTCAGGAACAACAGACACATATGGCGTCCTTGATATTTTAGATTAAGCTGTTGTTAAACTCTCTCTGCTCCTTAAGAAGTATTCCCTTGTTATTTGTCACTAACAGCTGACTGGAATTAATTAATGTTGTGTCCTGTGATTTTTCTCATAATACGTATGTTGTCGATTGTATATTTAATGTCTATTAATGACTGTCAAAAATAGCCAGCAGCAGCTTGATTGAAATTGTTTGTGTTCAACAAACTATTTAGGTCAAGACAATCCATGGACACAGTGATCCGCAGGTGCCCTTTCTTGACTGTTGCACCTAGTGTGTTCCTCCACCTGGCTGGGAAGTCATCTCTGGTTAAATATGCCCAAAGGTGCCCTGTGATGATGGACCTGGCCTCTAGACCTCCAGCTAGAGTCCTGTCCACTTCAACGTTTGTGTCAAAAGACAGTCAAAAAAACGATGGTCAGTTATGAGACCAATACATAGGTGCATGCTATAACTAATGACATTTTAAATCGAAAAGGTGACATCTATTAATTTATGAACTGATTGTAATTCGGAAGTTGACTGCTCTGTTCTGCAGATCAGAAGCATAAAGTCAAGTCACCTCCAGGTCACACCGTGTCACCTGGTGTCCAGCTCGCAGGGTCCAAATGCCCTTTCTTGGCTGCAGAGATGGTACAGAAAAACAATAGAGTTGTAAGAGAGGTTGGGTTGGAGCTGCAAGAGGACGTCCAGGAGATGAACACTTACCGTACAGGCAAGTACACTCACCTTTGACTGTGCGTCAATGAGCAGTTATGTAAGCTGAGAATGATCTGTATCATCAACACACTCGCTTGTGATATTTAACCTGCATAGCAAATGAATGTCATGCACTAAGGTTTCTCAAATACACCAGGAAAAACTGTGGCGAACATATCAGCTGAGGATCTTGCAGAAGTAGAGAGGATTAACACAGGGGATTCAAAGAGCCCTTTCAAACCCAAAACTCCCAGCGCATCTCACCTGCTAAAAGATAACCTCCCTGAAGGTAATTCTGTGCAATGAAGGGAAACTGAAAAAGTTTATCTCAAGTATGCAATTTTGAAAACCCTTCACCTGTTGTGTTGTGCTTTCACAGTCGCCACGTTTCAGTACGACAGATTTTTTGAAAAGAAGATTGAAAACAAGAAAATGGATCACACATACAGGATCTTTAAGACGGTGAACCGGCGTGCCGCCTCTTTTCCGATGGCAGACGACTACTCGGACTCCCTCCAAGCAAAGAGAAATGTGTCCGTGTGGTGCAGCAACGATTACCTCGGCATGAGCCGTCACCCCAAAGTCACCCAGGCTGTCCTGTGAGTGGACACTCTGATCAGTGGTCAGCTGTAACCACCAAGTTGAGATTCAGCCTTTTACGGCAATACCTTCACTAACTAAACTCTTTTTCTTTTAAGTGATACTGTACGAAAGCATGGTGCTGGCGCAGGAGGTACGCGAAATATTTCAGGAACAAGCAAATTTCATGTGGACCTGGAATATGAAATAGCTGATCTGCACGACAAGGATGCAGCGCTGCTCTTCACTTCCTGCTTTGTTGCCAATGATTCCACGCTTTTTACACTAGCAAAAATGCTACCAGGTACTTTCAGTTTTGCATTTAAATATACCAACTCACACTTTAAACATGTACTTTGATTTAATATAACCCTGTTATTTCATATTAAATTATAGTATTTTTCTTTTCTTTTTTTTTCTTAATGAACAGCCAAGCTGACATCCGCTTTATTTTATTTATTTCATTTTATTTTTTTCCAGGTTGTGAAATCTACTCTGACGCTGGCAACCATGCCTCAATGATCCAGGGTATTAGGAACAGTGGTGTCAAGAAGTTTATATTCCGTCACAATGACGTCAGCCACTTACAAGAGCTGCTTGAGAAGTCAGATCCCTCTGCTCCGAAGATTGTTGCATTTGAGACAGTTCATTCAATGGACGGTGGGTATTACGGAGGAAAACATTTCACAATTACTGTTTGAGGTGTGCATCTCGCGCACAAACGATTCAAACATTATCAGTTAACCAGAAGCTTCCAAAGCCATGACATCATCATCATCTGGGCTTTCCCAGATTATTTAAAGGCATAGTAATCTCATTGTTTATAAACTTCTGACTTTGAAGAAAGCAATTACAAATCTCTCTTATTCTGACATTTTCAAATAGAATTAATTTTGGTAACTCTAACTGACCTAAAACAGGAAACGTTTAGTCTGGTTTAATGTCAGACAGTGAGGAAAAAGGTTATGCGTCTTTTTATTCAGTGTGTGTAAACTTTTTGGTATCAATCGTATGTTTTTTTTATATAAATGCATTGTAAAATATTGATATACAGTAAATATAGAATCTTGTGTTGTCTCTTTAAATCGCTTCATTAGAATGACATTATTGTGTATGTAACACACAATAATGCATTTTGAAATAATAAATGGAATTTATGACTATTTTCTGAATCCATCTACATACCAGTCCTTTCCAAGCAAACTACCCACATGCTTCATTTGCATACATTAAAAAAAAAGTTAATTCTTAAATGTAATGATGCATGCTATGCCCTTTACAGGAGCTGTGTGTCCACTTGAGGAGATGTGCGATATTGCCCATAAGTTTGGCGCCATTACCTTTGTGGATGAAGTGCATGCTGTGGGTCTTTACGGGCCCAGAGGAGGAGGCATAGGAGACAGAGATGGAGTCATGAACAAAATGGATATCATCTCTGGTACACTTGGTAAGTGAAAGCCTTTCCAGTGAATGGAGATATTTTATTTTATTTATTTATTTTTACTACACATGAGCCGTTATGCCTGTCATTTCCAGGGAAAGCGTTTGGCTGTGTGGGTGGCTACGTTGCCAGCACCAATGCCCTGGTGGACACAGTGCGCTCTTACGCCGCAGGCTTCATTTTCACCACCTCACTGCCCCCCATGCTCCTGGCAGGGGCAAGGGAATCCATAAAGATCCTGAAGAGTGAAGAGGGTAGGAATCTCAGAAGGAAACATCAGAGGAGCGTCAAGCTGATGCGACAGTTGCTGATGGACTCTGGACTTCCAGTGATCCACTGCCCGAGCCACATCATCCCTGTCCGAGTATGAAAACTGATGATTAATAGATTTAAACAAAGCAGTTTAGCCCGCCACCAGGACATGATGTCTGTTTGTCTTTTTCTGAGTTTCTAGAGTTTTGCCATTTCAATTGCATTGTATATCTTGTTATACGATTGCTTTGTAATCTTAAGGTAAATTTCAGGCACTTTGATGTGTGACTATGTTATATATTTGACAGGTGGCAGATGCAGTGAAGAATACTGCGATCTGTGACATCATGATGTCTCGTTATAACATCTACGTTCAGGCAATCAACTACCCCACTGTAGCTAAAGGAGAGGAGCTGCTGCGCATTGCCCCTTCACCTCACCACACACCCCAGATGATGTACTACTTTGTTGGTACGTCAGCGATGTAAAATTGTCATTTAGCATAGCAAAGGTTATATCATTTTTTTCTATTAGTGATATCTGACATTAATAATAAGATTTATAATCATTTCCTATTTGTGATCCCCTTTTGTCTCCACAGATCGGCTCGTGAAGACCTGGAAGGAAGTGGATTTGGAGCTGAAGCCACATTCATCAGCAGAGTGTAACTTCTGCCACCAGCCTCTTCACTTTGAGCTGATGAGTGAGAGAGAAAAGTCTTACTTCAAGGGACTCAGTCATACAATATCAGCAGTAGCTTGACATGGAAAACAAACCAAAAAGAAACAGCTAATATTTATCCTATTTATTTTTATTTAATTGAAGTATATCCCTACAGGTACAGTTCTCTATATATGATGATAAGTGTATTTAAGTACAACGCTGAGATAAAGTTGTTGTTTCTTGTGTGTAAAATGTGATTTCCACTGGAGGTCAGGGCCAGCACTTATTGGTTAAAAATCAGTAAAAATATTGAACTAAATTACCTTCAAATATTGAAATTAAATAACTGTATGGAATATTATCCAAAACTCAAATAAATAAATTGAAGAAAATCAATAAATATGTATATAGTATACTTCAAAAAAAAGTGCGTTCTTGTGATTTTGGTAATTTAATAAAAAAACAGAATGGCAGAAGTATTGTACTCCGGTGAAATATGTACATTCTTTTACAAGTGTTGCTGTCTCAGATGTTAGCTGAGTGGAGTTCCTTCTGTGTTTACTCACTCTGGGTTCCTCTTTGGGTTCCTCTCACAGTCCACTGAAAGGCATGTTGAGTTAAATGGCATTTTAGATGAATCATAAGTGAGCATGCATGGTCGTTTTGTCTCTGTGTTTGACCCAGTGATGGAGATAACTTCTTACTCAGTTTTGACAGTGTTTCCATTCAGCTCAGCAACACGAAATGAGCTTAATGACTTTATATTGGAATCAACATATGCACTTTTTTTTTTAATGCTTAATTTATTTTTTTTCTCGGGGGCCACGCTCTGGGTCTCTGGAAAGCGCCTGGAGACAATTATTGCATTGTAATAAACACTATAACTAAACTTGAATTGAACTGAGCTTTTGTAAGGAACCCAATGCTGATCAATGTAAGTTTCCATCCTTTAATTTTCTGCCTCTCTCAGGTCATTGCTAATATCTTTCCTCCATGGCAGTATGTTAACATATACCTGAACACCCCAGACCAGCAAACAGATAAAACATGTGCTGTTATGGAAGTTGTCATATTTGATGATCAGTTTATCAAGTGCATTTGAATAACAGCACTTAGCTGCTGCTTAACTTCTTAATTTCTTCAAAACCAACAAGGAGACTGATTTTAAGAGACCAGGTGAGGAATAAATTGTTTCATATAATATCCATAAAACCTTACAGCTGAAAGAAGGTGTAAGTTCCTGTCCACATGACTATATCTGTCTATTTTTAGTTTAAGAGTGGGAAAGCAGCGGGGGGGGGGGGTTGGTTTCT
Organism: Arrhamphus sclerolepis; assembly: GCA_037176975.1. NCBI lineage: Eukaryota > Metazoa > Chordata > Actinopteri > Beloniformes > Hemiramphidae > Arrhamphus > Arrhamphus sclerolepis. Next base: position 3,615 of record JBAMYA010010374.1, on the reverse strand, counting down.
TCGTCTGCTGCTTTGAGTGTGTATTCCAGTTCATGTTCAGTCAGCTGCTTGTGTACTTACACCCTTTTCCATCTTCAGAACGTCCCACAGTTCGTTACTTGAATTAGTTGAAATATCCCTGACTCTCAAGTCAAACGATCCCGAATCACCTATATTTTGATCTCTTTGTTTTATCATGAACATTCATACGGACTATTTTACAGCATACTGTGCTCCTTTAACAGCGAATATATATTGTATGTGTTATAACATTAATATAATGGACTGTGCCATTTGCTTCTTTTTACAAATGTAGTCATTGCTCAGCTGATGAATGGGTTTGTGGTTGAGGTCTGAAGTGGTTTGACATAATTTGTGTTTCATTACGCTATGTCTCACAACTTTAGGGGGGAAAAAATTACAGTATATCACAACAAGCAGTTTGTATTTGTATAAATAACGCTACAGTACATCCTTCTATTGGACTTTTTTTCAATTGATTTAATTTCTAATCTAACTAAGAAAACTCGATCAAATGTGAATGAAATAGTCTTCCTTATTCGTAAACTGCTAAAGGGCAAAATTGTTGTCATCTAGTCATTCATTCATGAAACTTTCTTTCACCACATGGAGGCATACTGGTCTTGCATTACTTGCATCTGTGACATCTGACACCTCCTCCCTGTGCTGATGACTCATAACCAGTGCAGCAGCTTTTTCATGAACCACTAGAGGGTATCAGGATATTGTGTTTCCCATCTAGATAATGTAGAGGATCAGTTCTGTAATATTAAAATGCTGCAAATACAATTTCATGCACCCCACAGTGTACCAGATGTGTAAAATCAGATATTGATTTTAACAGAGTGCCAAGTTTACCCGCCAGTGATGTAGCACTCTCTTCATTTGAATCTATCTATATTTTATTTTCCAAGATAGTGTAGTGATTGATTTAAGATATATGACTTATGCTGTGACCTACCATATTTAGATTAAATTAGCTTGCTACATGCTGGCAGCTCTCGCATGAAGAGGAACTTTTGTGTCAACAATTCATTCTACTGTGCATCTGCATGTCAGGAGTTTGTATCTGATTTTGAAAGCCCTCAAAAAGAAGAAGCAGAAGTTGACCTGAAAAACCTGAAATTCAGTGACCCAAGATTTTCGATCTCTTCATTCTGTGGCGATTATCATGAACTCTCACTGGAAGTAAGTCATGTCAATGCCAGTTTGATTTATTTATTCTTTTTTTTTTTTTTTGACAAATTGGATTACTACAACCCCACAGTCCTCAAACAGAAGGAAGAAGGTATAGAAAGCAGATGGACGGATGGTTGAGACACATGCTGTCATACATGACAGCAACATGTGTTTTAAGGACTTCATTAAAACTAATGCACTCTTTCCATCAAAAACAGATCTTTCTTATTTTATTTTACTTTTATCTTGTTCATTTATTTATTTGGCAAGAAATATGTCACACATAATTTTCCTCTCTTATCACATTTTCTTTAGGCAGACTTCTCAGTTCCTTATCACAGAAGTTTGAGCACACGTACATATATATATATATATATATATATATATATATATATATATATCCCCCGAAAGAAAAAAAAAACACACACACACACACACACTTTTGTTTAGTAGAGTTCTTCTGTTTGCAGCAGGTGTTAGATATGTACGGTGATATGGTGCCTGTTGCTGCACCTTCTGTGAATGACTGAGAAGACTTCTGTGTAAATGTGTGAGCAGGTTTAGCTCTATTCCTCATTCTGTGTTAATCCCACTGCTCTGCACATCTGCATCCTCCCCCCTACCCCCCACTCACGTGTGCACACAGATGAGCTGCATGGCTGGATGCCCACTGCAAGCATCACAGTGTCTCTCTCACTCCTAATTCTCTCTATTCACCATTCTCCTGCATCATTACACACATGAGTAACGAACCATGGGAATGTGCTTACATTCTAAGAAAAGGAACAGATGCGATATAGTTTGAGGGGAAGGGGAGGGGGAGTATCCTTTATACTGTTTAACCTTTGAGATAAATTGAGGAAGAAAGTGGTTTGAGGGGTGGGACCAGTCTGATAATGCAATAATCATGATGAAAAAATGACATCCTTCCGTAGTGAAACATCCTGTAACAAAATGCTTCACTGTCTAAAATACACACTAAGTGATGTTTGGTGGAAGTTGTACCATCAGAATTTTATGTTCCTTTAAGAAGTTTTTATTCTAAATGCGGAATTGTATTAATATCCTCAAACAAATTAGATATTTGCTAGTTTGCTCTTGATTTTTCCTTTAAACGCCACCACAATGTTTTTTGTTTTTGTTTTTTATTTAAAAAAATCTATCAAGATGTGATCAAAGTCTTTCAGCTTTCAGTTTTAATTTAAGAGGTTTCAAAAAGATATAAAATTTACCATTTAGGAACTACAGATATTTTATTAGCAAAGTAGGCCTATCTCCATTTTCAAGAGCTCAAACGTGTTTGGTCAAGTTATTAAGTTAATTGGCCAGATGTGGTCCATCTTCTTATTACTTCAAGATAAATGAAATGTCCCTTTCTTTATGGGTTGGGGGGGGGGCACAACAGAAACCAGTAGTACTCTATGAAAGGTGGCTGTATTATTATCAAAATCTACAATTATGACATGCCTTTGTGAATGGTGTGATCCGTGTACAGAGGGATGAAAACCAGTGGAAACATTCAAGAACAGGAAAGCCAGAGTAGACATTCTTAAAAGAGCCTCAGATGTTCTGAAATCAGTTTCATTTGACAGATGAAACCTAGATAAACCTGGATTAGAATGACTGGAACAGAAAAGTGTGGACAGGAAAAGGTATAACTCATGAACTAAACCCTTCCACATCACGTTTAGTGATGTTTTGGCCGCATCAGGGCATAGGCACATATGACCACCAGTGCACTTCTCACACATGTTCTGCGGTTCTGAGGTGTATAAAACTACACTCTCTGCTCACGTTCAGACAAAACTGATGGGACAGCACTTCACATTACGAGTGAATAATGACCCTGAAACATACTGAAGAAACTTTTTGAAGACAAAAATAATATAATCTTTAATAACCAAGTAAGTTGCCTCATGTCAACCCAAACTTGTTCTTTTTTTTGTCTCTCTCTCATTTTTTTAATGAGTTTAAAAAACTTGGAGCCTCATATTGATGAAAGGTATATTAGTGGAACATTAAATAAACAAAAAGTAATAGCACATTTTACTCTCTTTTATCGTGCCTTTTAGTTTAGGTGTTTCAGCTGAACACCACCATGATCACTCTTTTCAGTTTGGAGAATCGGTGCTCAGACCAACAGATTCTTAGAATGTGGAGCACATTTCTGCAGTTTACAACAACTCGGACCTCATAAATTTAGTTTGAAATAATGCTGAGTTTGTTTGTGTTTCTAATGCATCACTTTTGCATCGGTTATTTGTTTTGTCGCGACATTTTCATTACAGCGGTTACATCTGTGTTGTACATTGCACAGTTCCTGTATTATGCAGATCCATTTTATGTAACTATGTTTTGCAAAAGTGACATTGTGTAAACGTCCACAATGATTATTGAAACAAAAGTGACAATGAGAAGTGTCTTTTTTTTTTTTTT
>JBAMYA010010363.1:0-17632 GCA_037176975.1 Arrhamphus sclerolepis | reverse complement strand
AGCTGGGATAGGCTCCAGCAGACCCCCGTGACCCTGAACAGGAAATAGCGGGTATAGAAAATGGATGGATGGATGTCCCCATCCAATCGCATGTTCATAAAATTGGGGCCAATCACGTCATTTCCAAATGATTGGGATCAGATAGAAATGGCCTGATTTTTTTACTTTTTTATGTCACTAAATTACTGTATTTCTTTTTTTACTGTCCATCCTTTCACTGGTAGTAGTGAAACGTAAGTGCCTTCCATCTTCTCTCTGTCCAGAGACATCTTTTGGCCGCTCCCATGTCATGTTATCCTTGAAGGGATACACGTGTCGCTTCTTTGCTTTGAAGTTATGAGGCGTAAACTCTGCAGCATCACAGTATTGATCGCTATGGTTGCTTGAAGGTAGAAAATTTAATTTGAATTACTTGTTTTGGCTTGTAACTAAAAGCAAGTGGTCAGGTCTGCACAAATCCACACGTAGCACCTGCTGTAGCCACCTAGTGGACATAATCATTTTTTTACTCAGGTTGCCTTTGATTGAAGAAGCCTTCTGCATGAGAGGTGCAACAGCTTCAAGATCAAGTCCCGTTGAATCTCTACAAACACTCAAGAGATCATATTCTCAGTATTCCATAGAGCAGATTATTTTAGAAGTCCAATTAGTTCTGGTCTGAATATTATATTGGACTCCAACGCTGCTGAACATAATTGTAAATTCAACATTTTATTCTTTTTTTAGCTGCCAGAAAACACCAGGAATCATCTGGAAACCTGCACACTGAGATACTAATTTTGTGCTGCATTGCAGCAGACCTCCTTTGGAACAGCAGCCTTGAGACTGTGAAAGCTGCCATGAGACTGCAGGGTTACTAGTTTGAATAACAAATTATCCAGGTACATAAGAAACACAAAACAAACAACAACAACAGCAAAAAAAGGAAAAAAAAATTCACTTTTTGTGTATAAAGTTAGGGTTTATCTGGATATTTAGATGTTTTTGACAAACTGACTTTGTCAGGAAGTATTTCTGTTATTGTTTAATCAGTAAGAATATAATTTCTTTGTAAGTTAACCACTTTCATTTTTTTTACTGATTTTGTGACCAGCTGTCAATCCATATCTTTGTAAACAGTAACTATTATTTCATGAACGCTGTCAGGTGCTGAGAATTACATAGAATAATTTCAGGTGGAACAACTGTACTGCCATAGGTTCGCTGCACAGAGCTGTTCTGATGACTAGTCTGGGTTTAATATGCCAGCAGCAAACCACATTATGCATAGTTACAGCAAACAGCTTGCAGATGTAGCATTTTCCCATTCTAAACCACACCAAAACCACTTAACAAGTACTTACATCCGAGGCAAACTAAGCAGATAATGTGAATACAATCACAAAGGTTTTATTATCTTTGAGTGGACAGCTGTCTCACAAGATGTCACCCAGCTTGTTTTTTTGTTTTTTGTTTTTTTGTGACAGATGTGGGGTGAGTTATACAAGCCGAGAAATTTGCTGTTGGGAATGCCAGGAGCGCTGCTAAATATCTGTCTCCCTCTCTGGTGTGCAAAGCTCTGTCACACCAGGTCAGTGTATTTTTTCACAGCTGATTCAACATGAAATTCTTTGTTTTTGTGTCTGTCAGTGAAAGAGGACCCTCAGATCAGCTGTTTGGTGTTATGACTGAGCTCTACTTGTTAATTGGACATCAAGTGTTACTTTTAAATGAAAAGAATTAAGGAAATTAGATAATTTTTTTTGTTACTCCTGTTTTTCTATTATATGTTTATATATTTGAACATTTGTCATCAGTGCAGAAGGTGCATTCCTCTGGTCTGTGGTTTTGCCTCTCATTGAATTAAAGACCTGGAAACACCCCAGTCTGAATGTCTAACGCTGGTCCAGATGAACGGAACGTCAACAGGTTCTTCCAAGGCCAGACCAGGTGTCAGGTGTCTTTGAAGGATCCAGCTTTGAATCAGCTGCTAGCATCGCTGTGTCCAGCTGCTGGGGGGAAATCTCTGACAAGCTTCTGTACAATGCTGCATGAGAAAGATCGATGGTTGCTGGCAGGTCGCTAACATGAGAGCTTCTGAGGGCTGACCTGAGACCTGGCTGCCTCCAACGCCGTGGAGAGCAGAGCCAATGATCTGCTTCATCCAGAAGCCGAAAGGAAAGAGGAGAATGGAGTTTCCCTGAGATGTTTTTATTTCAACCCAGCAGATTGAGGATTTCATAGATCAGGAAATACTGTTCAACCAACATTCCCCAGATCAATGAAGTTTTTATAACATTTAAATAACTGTGGCTGCAATAATGACACAAACAGACACACAATCATTGCACATCCCCTGTGGTCCAGTGAAAGCAGCTTTAGGTTTGCGTACCTCAACGACAGTTTTAGAATCGCAGGTGCTGGTTGGACTGTCTTTGGTGGTTTAGATGAAAAGGAGAGGAAGCATGTCCACAGGGACACTATCTCACTCTCTGTGGCAATGTGAGAGTGGAGGGTGCAGACAGAAGTGTGTGTGTGTGAGTCGCACACACACTCAACTCCCACACATGGCTGACTGACTGCTGTTCTGTGAGGCCTCCCAGTCTGGGAACCCAGAGGTGTCAGACGGTTATAATTATCACTCCACTGACACACACACACACACACACACACACACACACACACACACACACACACACACACACACACACACACACACACACACAGAGAGAGTACCAGTGTTGACTGGCATCCGCCTAAAAATGTGGCCTGTGTGCCAGTAGGAGGTAAAGAAGAAGAGAATTGGGCTGGAAGGCTTGTTTTCCCTTGTTGGCTTAAGAGGATGAGTTTCCAGCTTTTCTAATTTTCAACTTCTGTTATCACATTTTTGGTCCATAAAAAATTCATATGTAATGTTCCAGTTCTTCAGCCTTTTAGTTTTGCGTTATTCTAACCCTTCAAATCCTCAGCTAGGAGTGTTAAAAGTTAAGCATGAGTAGATTTATCTAAAAGAGTTTATTCACTTAGTCTGTCTAATCATAACTTAACGATGGTTCAAAACCTTTATCCTTTTTTTTTTTTAGAAAAGCATTACCATAATTAATATTTAATCAGTTATAATCATTTGAGTGAAAAGAAAGCTACCTCTGTCACCTGAAGAACACAAGCAGCAGATATGTTCTGCTAATATGTCTGCAAAGTGACAAAGAAAGCAATAATACCATGTTTAGTTTCAGCTGATTTGGCAGAGATTCAAGACTTTTTATTTTATTTGGTTTTGATTAAGGCTCTATTACAAAGAGGCCAGCATGAACCTATCAGCACCCCGACAACCAGCCATCAGACTGCAGAAGCTGAAGGAGAAAGAGCCAACACAGCAGAATCCTCATGTAAGCACAGGCACTGCAGGCTCCCCTCGTATTATAGACCATATAAACAAACAGTAATGCATGTAAATGCATGGATGGAGTAATTCACTGTGAGGAGTCACTCTCCATTTGAACATAATGGTTTGTGTAATGACTATATTAGCCTTCAGAGAGACATTATTTACAGGGCCTGAAAGAGAACTAAAGACTGAGGCATGCCAAAGTAATTATTCATATATACTCAGCTAGCTGCATGCTAATGGCAGCTAAATGTTACATCCACAAGCATGCTCACTGATACACATACACTAAAACTTAAACAAAAGCATGAACACGAAAAGCTCATACTTTAAAGGCTGTCAACGTTGCCATTCCTGAAAAACAGTTATGGATCGCGTAGATTTGATATTCTCTTTTGTAAAATTGTAAGAATAATTTATTTGATATTCTCTCTTCTGTTTTTTGCATGTGTGAAATAACCAGTTCCTGAGTTCAGTTGAATAGTGCCGTATTTAATTCCAAAAGAAAATTGTATTATTACAGTATAAATAGAAAATAAATGAATGGAGATAAATTAATAAAAATGAGTCTAGAAATGGACCACTGCGTATCCCAGTGGTTAAAGTCGGCAGCTCCTTACCCTTTGTTGTGAGTCTTCCGTCTCTCTCTGTCCACCTTCCTGTCACTCCCGACCTTCAACACAGGTCACTAGAGCCAGCAAAAGCTTTCAAAAAAAAAAAGCAAAAAAAAAAGCCGAGAAACAGCTGGAAAAGTCAAAGTGTAGCAGAAACTGCAAAGGTGTTTCATTGCGATGTATGTTGCCTGGCAACAGCTAAGGTGATGAAGTCACAAGCAGCATCAGCAGGTAAGATGTGAACTCTAACAGGAGACAACAAGAACAGAAGCTCACAGTCAGTAATTCAGCATGTAGGGACCAGTGACACTCCTTCACAGTAGCATGTCCAGGAAAAGACCACCTGTTATCTCAGCTTTACTGGTTCTTTGGAAGCTCAGCATCTCTCATACGGAAAGTATTTTACCAAACTTATTCTGTTTTATCTGCTTTCATGTAACTGTTGACTACAGGTCTAAACCTCCATTTAGCCCAGCCTTAAGAAAGACTTCATCCCACTTTGAGAACAAGGAAGTAATTCCATACCTGCATAACTTTGAATTTAGTTCAATCTGAACTACACATGCACAAGCACACATCCATGTAATTGTGCACACTTAACCGCCCTTCCATCTATTACAGCAGACAAACGTGTGCATGAAGAGGGGTTGTTTTAAATGAAAACGCCGGACCACCCAGAACCGTGCTGTTGACCGCCGAGGCTGATGGATGGAGGCTATTCACATCAAGCTTTTAACACCTTTATTTCTCCCTTCACCACAAAAGACACACACACACACATACACACACACACACACAGAGTCAATTTTCTCTACACGACGTTCACAGTCTTCTAAGACATATAGACAGACTTCAAACACATACATACACAAACTTCTAAAAGAAAGAGTGGGAGGGTGGATGACAGGGAGGGAGAGACAGTTGGTGGAGACAGAGAAACCTAACTTCAGCCCCCCCCGCCCCCGCCCCTCTCTCCTTTTCCAAAACAAATGCACAATCCTCATCTAGAGAGAAAAACTCTGCGTCAGGGTGACGGCTCCATTTACTCCTGTGGGGGATCATTTGGGTCCATTCAGGCCCTCTGTGTGTACGCATTTGTGTATGTGTATATGTGGGAGGGGGCTGTAGGGGAGGGGGGCTGGTGCAGGGAATGAAAGGCATGGGGTGCTGTCAAATAGACCCCCGCTTTTAATGGCCCAGCTGCATCATTACCTACTGCACACACTGGGCCCAAATAGACTGAGAGAGGAAGAGGAGGAGGATGACAGACAAGTCTATCAAACTAAGTATTGAGGGTGGGGGGTGGGGGGCTGTTATTACCTAGCATACACTGTAGAGTTGATGGAACTGAAAGAAAAAGCCTGAGGAGAAGAAGGAGTGTTGGAGGGGACAGACAAGCTGCTAACTACAGTACAAGGCATGTTAGTGAACTATGCTCTCATTGTGACACACACAACTGCTGAGGGCCTCCAGGGAGGTTTTACAGCGGCTCCTTGTCATGATGTAGTGTAAGGCCCCTGTCGCTGTCAGGCCTGTGTGTGTGTGTGTGTTCTGAACACAGGACAAGGATGACCACACACTCCTTTGCAGAGTTGACGGCAACGTGTGTGGGAGAGATGTCATGGGTGGCTGTGTCCAGTTTTGAGAAGTGATATGTTTAGAATAAAGAAAATAAACTGTAGTAAATCACAGTCAGGTTCAATGAAGCTGTTACAAATGTAAGATTATCAGCCATGTCAACATCACAGACTGAGCCAAAACAAGTGGGAATGAGGCAGAACTGTTCCAGCTCCTTCATGCTGGAGGTTCCACTGGTACACAGCGACCTTCAAACCTTCCCACAGGCTTTCAATCAGATTGTGGTCAGGGGTGTGACTAATTCATTCCAAGATGTTTGAATGTTCCCAAAGTCTTTAAACTTTGGCAGTGTGCTAGATCATTGTGACTGTGGAAAGGTGAACCTTGGTCCAAGTCACAACTTTGTGAAATTGAATGAATTCATCAAGAATTGTCCTGTCTTCAGTCTCATCCACCATTCCCTCTACTGGGCAGTTTCCCAGGCCTGCCAATGAAAACATTCCCCCAGCAGGATCCTGTCACCACCATGCTTCATTGTAGGGTTTATGGGCTTGTTCCTAGAACTGCCTAGAATTCTTTCATGCCTCAGATTTTTCTGGGGAACCTTCTTGTGTCTTAGAGTAGCTCCAAATAACAATCGAGTTCCTCTGGTGAAGGCTGAACACTCGCCATCTTGTCTCCAATAAAAGGTTTGGCACTTTGCAAATTTGACTTAAAATCATGTGACGGAGGCTTAAACTGCTTGTCCTTAACCTGGTACCCAACCTTCTTGGACGACTCCTGTAGTCTTTGTTGCACTTGCTTGGTGACTGATGTTGCAGAAACTGGGGGTTTTCACAGCAGCTGTATGGTTGATGGTTAGAATGGCAGCTCTCAGCCACATTCTCCAAAACCCTAGTTTACTAAAGTTTAGAGACATAAGAATAATAAATGTAATACCCGTCAGTCTAAGCACTCTGGGAATATTCATTGCTGACAGTTGTTAACACGTTTTCTACTTCTTTTAACAGCAGCACATTGTTATCCTTTTGATTTGTCAAGCCAAATACTAATGTTTTCTATCAATGTTATTGGTCCACAGGGGTCTCTGCACAACTTGCTCCATTTCTTTTTCCAAATGTGCAGGCCTGGATTAATCCACTGTTACATCCTGCGCTGTGTAGTGAGGAGGCTTATGTAAAGCTGCATTCTACTCACAAACAATGAGAAAGCGATCTATATGTTGATATTTTTATGAGAAAAATAAGAAGATACCACCATCCTGTTGAATTTGGCCCCATGTTGATGCATAGATTAAAAATACATCATTGTGTGGTGAAAGGAATGTTATGACTAACAAGACAGCAGCTTGTTCATCACGTCCTCTCTGGAAGGAATGTCAATAGAGCCTGACTACTACGAGCTCCACCGCCCTGCTGCTCTGCATCCTATTTTACACTCACATATTTCTTCCAGAGTCCCCCCTCCTCTCTCCATTTCCATCACTTACTCTCTCTCTTTCCATCATCTACATCCATCCATCTCTTGTCGAAGCCTCTCAGCGGGACTTGGGCTGTTGTATACGAGGCATACTTGGGCCGTGGCGTCAGTTTGGAAATGAGGCTCGTTTGCATTTAAACAGTCTGCTCTCTGGGCTCTTGGTAAAGTTGATGAGAGGAGGATGGGGAGGGGGGGTGCAAAGGGAGTAACTGCTATACAGAGAAAGAGAAGAGGGGAGGAGGGAGTGTGTAGAGAACTCAGGCTAATATAAATTCATTATGTAAATCCGCCGCTCAAACAAATTGACAGGCGGGTATTACACCAGAGAGGAGCTGAATCAAGAGCATGAAAGCATTAGCTCCACTCACCCTTGACCCCCAACCTTGACCTGTTCACCGGAGTGTGCCTGTTATGCATACTAACCACTGAGGAGGGGCTGGCCGGACACAAACATCGCAACACATTTTGTTTTTTACAGTTGTAGTTGGAGACAAAATTGTACATCTGAGATGGAATGTAAGCTATGCTGGAGATGTAGACCCACACTGCAGCACCTGCCTCTAGAGACTCTTCACTCTTCTGAAAATAATATTACCGAGAGCGGAAGATGAACAAAAACAAAAAAGAAAAACCTCTGTTCCACAGAGTAATAGTTCCAGCCTCTTTTTTCTCATTTCAGATCCCTGATCCTCATACTTGATATTGTGAAAGCAACATTCCTAAAGGCCACAGCAGGAAACATAAAAAAAAATGGGAATAACTGAAGGGACGGCTCCAGTGGGGTCACAGCAGCTAAAGATGCCATCTCATCTAACAACATCACCGCATGATCCAACAGGATGACAAAAGAAACGAGAAGAAAAAGTCCCACCACCCAGGATCTATAGGTTAGTGACTTCTGGGATGACAAGACATGAAAAAACTACATACAGTTTATTATCCTCAAGCCATCAGTCATGTTCACATTCCAAACATTCAAGTAGGTGACAAAAAATGCATTTGGATGCAAATTTGAAAGTTCTGCAATACAAGAAAGCATAAAGTGATTGAAGGCTGCACTTTCAATAAGGTGTGAAGTCAAAGAAAGAAAACTTTATCTGCTTTTCTTGCCTTCCGTTCAGAGTCATCGGTTGAGAAAAAACTTCAGACCACTGAAACACTCTCAACACCCTCCAACAACACCAGCTTCCCTTAATTTTTTCAAGTATCAGCGCACTAAATTTAAAGACAATTCACCAGAATCAAAACAGAGTTAAACCCTCAACAGTCACCCGTTTGTGACTCAAAGGGCAGTTTGTCTTTGGAGCTGAACATCAGGGAGGATGGCAGTTTTAGTTGTCACCTCAGTTGCAGTCTGAGGGATCAGGACTCTTGTCGGCTTTACCAGGTTGGCAGACTTTTACAGCAAGGGAGATAAAATAGACGAAGAAGAAGGTCATAATGAAAGTGTTTATTCAGCACTTACATAGAATTCTGCATGTTGTGTCTGCTCAGAGTAAATCTTTTAACCACACACCAGCATGGGGATGGCATCTGGACACCTTCACTAATCTCAGTCTTAATAATCTTAACCCCCTCCCCCCACTCTCTCTCCGTCTGTCTCTGACACACCAATCTCTCTGTAAAACCTTTTACAACATAGAAACCTGTAATTGGCACCTTCAACCCTCTTCTACGTTAATGCTAAAGACCTGCAGACATAATCATCTGCTTCTCTGAATATGATTTGTCATTGTGCCTCACAGTAGAGAACATGATCTAATGAGAAACCTGCCCGCCAACGTCTGCAAACAAACCGCCCAATTACATGTCGAACATGTTGAAATTCCAGAGTATGCACTGAACCGTTAGATATGAGTGAAAATGTAAGTCTCACACATAACTTACTGCATGTGCAGGTTAAAGTTCAAAGTTTAGGATAGCAGAGTGAAAAAAAGCAAACTGAGTTAACATTAGTTCCAATATCAGTAGCTTGATCCCTAGCTCTAAATATATCTTTTTATTTCAGTTAGTTTATTTACTGACATTGCTAACATTGAAACTCAACCAGTTTTGAAGGTTTTTTACAAAAAGTTTGTGCTGAGCCAAGTTTTATACAATATATAAAAAAACCCTTTTGTTTCAGTTTATCTCAGAATGTAATAATTTATCCTTTGACCAAAAAAAGATGAATAGCTTCACAGGTCCTATCAGTCCAGATGTGTTCTCTATGACTCGATTCCAAGTTTCAATTCAAGACTCAGTCTGCAGCGAAGTGCAGAACATCTCATGCAGCTCAGGATGTGAGAGATTCCAGCACTAAAAGTTAAGTGATGGAACTTTGGTGACTACACATGGTAAAAAATTACACCAGATGCTACGCCAGAGCATAAACAAGCTTCAAATTCTTGTATAATTACTAGGTTAGCTGGTTAGCTGGATTCACGCAGCGGCGGTGTGTGATTTAACCGCATTTGTCTGCATAGACTACGTTATCGGTGGAATTGTGGGTTAGCCGCCTCGCGTCAGGTGTGTTGCTTCTGTCAAACGTTGAAAAATCTGTAACTTTTGACATATGAAAGCAGCTGATAGCCAACCAAGTTGCAGTTAGGTAGCACATGCAAGCCAACGAAACTGTACATGTGGGCAGTAGCTACAGGGTGGATTTCAACTATCAATCTTTTTCATATGATCAAAGTTTGTGGTCATACAGAGACACTAGTCTCCGAGCTGAAGCCTGCCATGTGCTCGGGGGTCAGGCTCTGGGTTTCTAAAGCGCCTACAGATGACTTGTAAATAGGCGCTATATAAATAAATTAAAGTGAACTAAACTGAGGGAATCGGCAGAGATGGCGGGTGAACTTGTGTGGCTGTGGACAGCAGTGATGTGTCGCTCAAACTGATGCTTCGTAGGGAATCAGAAAATCCAGCTTTCTTTTATTCTTTTCCATTCGCTATTCACCTCACCAGCTACTTTTCAACAGAACACAGTTGCTAGCTGTTAGCTGGATCAACACAACAAATACCCCTCTTCCTGTACATTTGACGGGCAGCTGTCTTCTGGAAATAAAGAAGACACCTGATATGCTTTCGGCCAAAATGACTGACAATGAAATATACTTCACAGCAATATTTTCAGTGACGGCCATCAACATGTGCTCCTGTCAGCTGTCACTACTGAACTTTAAACGTGCCCAACTAATCAGCAGAGTATTGATCAAACAGAATGACATAAAACCTTATTAAGAACTACTAATTAGTGTCAGACCTTTAAACATCCACAAATGCAAAACCTGATGGCCGTGGACTGTAACTGCAGGAGAAAAAGGTCAATTAAACATATCAATAAATGATTGGATCTTTGAACATAAACAGTCAACAAAACAGAGCAGGTCATAGAACAGTTGAAATCCACCTTTTATTTATTTATTTTTTTTAAATTAGCATTAATTTTGTAACTTCTATAACATTGCCTTTCTTTGTAGCCATTGTGATAATGAAAGTATGCAATGTAGACAACAATGTAAAAAGTACACAACCCAGGTAAGGTGTTTCATTTGGGTATTAGATACTTAGGCATGATGTAAAAGAATCAACTGTCTTACTAAATCTTAAGTATATCAACTTCAGCAGATGACATATTACACTCATAATTCATTAACTAAAACTAAACCAAAATGCAGATGCAGTTAGTAAAAAAAGGCTAAGTAAACCTCTTGATTCTATAGCTTATGGGACCTTTTAAAATCAGCAAATTTAACTGATCATTTTGCTCCTCACATTAACGATATTAAAGGTGTTTCGACCCACTCTTTCGTACAGTTTTGCTTGCTAGCATTTGTTTAGAGCTGACCTAAGATCAAACGTTTTCAATCTTGTCTCTTTTTAAACTCTTCATTGCAGAAGTGCCCCAGATCATTTTTCTGATGCATGACCCACTTTTGCCGAGCTTTAACCGTCAAACAGATGGACTCATATTTAACTCAAGCATACTTTGGTACATAACAGAGTTCAGCGCCGAATCAGTGGCTGTTCCATCGCTTGCAGTCTTTATCTGATTAAACTGTCATGAATGTAACATTTAACATGTTAAATCAGGCCTGTTCAGTGTGAAATGTAGCTCCATACTCAAGCTTTTTTTTCGTTTTTTTTCTCCCCTGAGCACTGCAAGGTGCAACCTGAGGGTCAACCTGCTGGAACGTCCACTTCTGTGAAGATCAACAGAAGTCTAAATTGTTTACCATCTAGAAGAATGTAGAATGATGGCAGAATGAGTTAATACATACAACCCCATTTTAAGGACCAGATGATTTATTATTTGATGATATGCTAAATCTTAGGAATGTAAGAGGGCTGTAGAAACTTAGCTTTATAGTCAAATACATGCAGATGAAGTGTGTATGTATCATTTAACCGCAGCAACGATCCACTCATCTTCCCTCCCTCTGCCATCAATGCCCAAGTCTCAACGGCACCATTCGGGTAGCAGCATCCTGCAGCTACATTCACTTGCTGCCTAATTAACCACTGAGTCACAGAGGAGATCAGGTCTTTACAATAAAGACAGCTGCAGAGAGTGTGACTTTGGCCTCTCGTTTACACTATAATTACCCAGCAAGTCACCCAATATGGGCTTTAGGACAACACTGAGTGTAAAGAAAGATATGAAGGCGAAAAGAGACAGAGGTGTTCAGAGCGTAAGCAATAGAGGGCTGGAAAAGAAGTATTGTTATATAAAATAAAAAGAGAGAGAGGAATGGATGAGAGAAGACAGCTGAGCAGAAGCCTGATCAACCACGAGATTACGCTAAGTGATGGAAAGCAGGGACATTTGGAGAGCTTTGGGTAAAGTACAGCATAAATGACAGATTTGGACAAATGCTTGTGAGAGTCTTTTAAAAGCATTCTTGGTGAGAGCAGAAATAAAAGTAAAATGGCACAAAGATCTCTGGAGCCAAAAGTAGAACAGGAAGTGAACTAACATTTGGGCTACCTGGTAAAAGTTAAAACATGCAATAATCGTTATACATTCACTGTATCTCTGGACTAAATGATGTCATTCCAGCTTCTGAAAACCAGAACAAACACACCTTATACAGTAGTTCTACCAGAGCCAGACAACCGAGAACATGTAACTAACACTTCATAGATGATATGTGATAGAAGGAGAATACTGTTTGAAACTGGGCTTTTGGTGTTTTTCCAGTCGTGGTGGGCAGGATTGGAAAAATGAGACGACCCCTCTGGACTGGTATCTGCTGTCCCTCTGCAGTGTGATCACAATCAGAGACTTGAATCTTTCTTATTACAGATAGAAAACATGGCTGCATTCCAGGCCTCTGAGAACTATTCTGTCCATTTAAGAGTTTGTAACATGTGCAAATCATTCTTAATACTTACATTGCCATTGTGACTTATTTGCTTGAAACTTTAATCCTGAAAGATTGTGTATTTCACCTTTTAAAAAATGATAAATATATAACTAGTCAATCAAACTAAGACTTGGTCATTTTTGCTAAGCAGCCATCATTAATAGCAATTGAAAGACTAACGGCTGCTTGATTTCTCAAGACAAAACTCTGTAAAGGTAGGGCAGCTTCAATTAAAGAGTTGTTATGTAATTCTACCTTAACAATGACTGAAATTACTATGTGAACGGTGAAAACCAACATGTCACCACAGCTCTCTTTGAGCTTGTACTTTTCATTTTAGGCCTTTATAATCTTCACTTTTGTCAACTTTACCAAACCCCTCCCCTCCCTGGACCAAAGAGCAGACAAACAAAGCTGATGAGTGGCTGGTGAAGACTGGAGCAGTATACTTAATAACTGGATATCTGGATATTTGAAAATGGATAAAGAATTTGGAATATTGGACAGAAACTATTATATTACTACAGATTTCAGGGCTTCAGAGTTGTAGAACTTTAATCATGGTAGTTTATGATAGATGTATTATTTTTTTTTATTCTTAAAGCTTTGTCAATCACATTAATGTTATCTAGATGCGCAATGATCATAATCAAATCCTCATAAACAATCTCAAATAAAATGCAAAAGTGGAGAGGCAGCAGCAAAAACGTTTTCTTCCACTTTAATTGCTTGTTTGTTTGTTGTACTTCTGCTACTCGGGGGACTTAACACTTTTGTTTGGTTCCTTCTCAGAAAAGGTTTGGCTCCCAGACCAAGAAAAACAATGTCAGTGCAGCAGGAAAAAGGAGCAAAGCTATTAGTCGTACACAGCAACCCCATCTAAAGCACTCAGACAGTGTGGAAGGACGTCGTAGTCAATAATCAGGGTTCACAGTTATGAATCTCAGATACCAACAGAATCAATTAGGCGGCCGAAGCCCTGCTAGATGCAATTGAAGCATCGTTCACACTAGATTGGGATCAATGGCTGAGCTAGAACTGACCATCGATCCAAACATCCCCTCGTTCTCTGTGCCCTCTTCCTTCAATGAAGCCCAACATGACAGGCGAGACGAGATTTGCCAAAATAAAAACGGCAGCATTCACCTCAGTCTTTACCTCCAGATCCATGATTGAACATCTTTGAAAGAATACATTCTCCCTGAAGGTTTTTCATCGGCTAAATGATACTTTAGATGGCAATTCTGCTTTCAATGGACACTTATCCCTCTAAAGGAGCATTTCCTTGCTAACAATATCAATAATGCTGGTTTAATAAGCTTGATTGTCTCCATGCAATACTGTCTCAGTCCCCAACATCCAACAATAGTGCAGATGATCATCTCTTTTGTTAAAGGCAGACAGAAAACTCTTATTCTTATACAAGTGAATTTGGTGTTAATGGTGGGATGGGTCACTCTGTGTATGTGTGATCACAGATATCTCCTTTTTATGCTATCTAGGGAATATTCCAACTGTTTCAACACCAAATTCTCTTAAAAACTTTTCAGCTTTTTTAAGATATATTTTTTGTGATTAAATGCTTTTTATAAAAAGAAGAAATTCATATTTTCAGCTGTTTACACATAAAAATATTAAGGAAGTGGAGGAGCAAGGTGATGCTATGAAACTGTATGTACGGTACAGGTACGTACTGGAGTTACGCCACTCACATGACATGAAATCTTCATGAATCTGTGCATTTGCAGAAAAGCCTGTCCTGCTAAAAACCCACTCCAGATTCAAGAAATTTATAAAACTTGGATTTGATTGTGAGAACCTGTTTACATTTTGGTCATTAATTAAAATAAATCTGCATCTAGAAACCACCATATAAGGAAGTGCATGTCTACCTGTACGACTACCTGGAAGACATTAGAAAAGAGCTGGTAATAGAGGTTGTAATTGAAATGGAGCAAAGAAAACATTTTATTTCTCTCTGCTAGTAGGCTGTACAGGAACCAGGCGGGAAAGAGGTGATTAATGCAGTTTGTGCAGTGTCATCTTTCCAACGTCAAACAAAATAATTTAACATTAAGTTGGATGCATGAAAACGTGTTGCTCAGCAATAGGACATTGTCTCTATAATTGGAGAGACATCCTTATGAGAAATCTGAGCTGCTGGAGGCAGCCACACGCATCCAGACCAGTCAGCAGCTGCCAGTTAAACCAGTCTTGTGAGTTATGCTGTATGTGGCACCCAGGCGATGTACATATTGTTTTCAACAGACATTAAAAAAATAAAACAAAATGATGGGTAGGAATAAAGGACTTACAGGACTTACATTAATTAACTAATCAATTAACTCTTTTGTAGCCCCAAATCCAGACAACATATTAAGGTGATTTAACCTTCCAGTGGCATTTTAAGAAACGTGGTCTGACATGTAAATGTACAACATTTCCATTAGTTAAGATAAACAGGTTATATTTATAATTCATTCTCATGGTTATAACGTGTTTACAGACAATAATAACAGAGAACCAAAGAACACATCAACTTTGCAGCGTGATTATGAAAACTAACATTTTCATGAGGGTTGATAGACAAGTAAATTACCGTCCGCAAACAGTTTACACAAACATTCATTCTGCTCACGTTTAATGAAAGAGGTCCAATATGTGGATCTAAAATGAACATGGATTAACTTTGTGAAAAGCTAAGACTCAAACAGCTAAGGTTGTAGGACTACGCACCGACTGAATGAACCACAACTATGTGGTGAGTATAAATAACTGAATGAACCATGGTGAGAATTATTGGCAACACCTGTCCCATTTTTCAAACAATAGTTTGTACTAACTTCCAGTGAGGACAGGCTGGGACTGATAAATGTGCCGTTGCCAGTTTATCATAACTGGGATGACTCTACCTCCTCGGCTAACATGCTTGCCTTACTGACAGCTCGACTGCGGCGTTGGCAGGAGTTGCCCGCACCATCAAAGTGGCAGTTGCAAAATTTAACACCGTTGGTAACTTAGTCAAGAGACAGATGGCAACCAAGAAGTTTAAATTTATAGTTTGGCTTGGCTGAAACAACCTGCTCTGTTATCCTCATTAGTGCAGTTAATTAAAGTTGGTGGCTTGCTGGCTAACACAGTTAATGCTTCCAAAAGAGTCCATGTTGTACACGAAATGTGCTGAAAGGTCGGTGGTTGATGCTCAGATGGAGGATCAAACTGTCATGAACAGCAGCACTGACGTATGAAGAGCGAAGTAAGCTAGAAGTTAAGATTCAAGCACTGAACATTTGCGTGTGTTTGGGAAGAGTGTTGTTCATATTTCTATCAAACTGCATTTTGGAGATGGACCACAATGTTTCTTTTCTGCTTTTTTAGGACACACTGAGGTTTGGAAAACAAGTTAGCAATCACATCGTCTAATTTTTAATAGTCTAATGACTGAACATGCCTGTAAAATCGTATGTATGGATAGATGTAGTCTAATTAGGTTTACATAATAACGTGTTGATTTATTTTAATGATGTATATTTCTCATGTAATTTTAAATCACAATATACATGCTGTTATAATAATAATAATAATAAGGTTTCACTTATATCATGGGTGTTTTGATCTAATGTTGTGCTTTTTTTAAAAATTAAATACATAAAGACATAACTTAAGAGGTAATAAAAAAACAAACACAAAACACAAATTGCCAAACACAGATTTCCTTACTATTTTTGCTTAGTTTACATACAATGAAATCTGATTTCCTTTTCATTATTCACTTACATAATATAATTATACATAATTTCTTTTTCTCTAAGTCATTAACAGTTGGGGACATTTACTGTCTCTTTTTAAAACTAACCCTTTTGAAGGAAATAATTCATCATTTATTCTTGTTCCTGTTAGTCATACTGTGCTATGGACAGGCATTTTCACCAAACACCAGCTCTACATATTCAACGTATCCCAGCAGCAGCAAGGCGGGTCAACGTTTGACACTGAGTGGTTGGAGCTCACTTATTGGACCTTCTAGAACAGAGGTAGTGAGACTGTTGAAACACACCGTTTGATGACAACCTTTCTTACATTTCACAGTCTTTTTTACAACAGTCAGTGTGGATATATAGTCCACAGCTAAATACTGAGTACAGCTGTGTCAATAGTACAGCTGCATGAGTCAAAATACTGCCCAGTAACTTCCATCAAAGATTATTATTTACCTTGAAATTGCTATCATTTACTGACTTACTAAGATAGCAGCAGTAAAGCCACCTAAATGGATTAGATTCACAAAACCTGTTCAGTCAATTCAGCTTGAAAAATGAAAACTATATCGGATGACATTCATTGGATAAATGCCTCGATTTAGCCCCGCCCCCAGACCCTCAGCTTCTCTAGCGATGAGTGGAGCTGTGAGCTCAGTCCCATCGTGGATTTTTCAAGTGAAGTCAAAGACAAACTGGAACCCATTTCAGTATTTTCTTGGTGAAATTACTGGATCGTTCATTTCTGACACTGGAAATAAAACACACTCATTGAATCTCCTTGTTTCAGTTTAACATTTCAACATTTCCTTGTTCAAGTCTACTATTGTTTCATTAGTTAGTTTATTAGTTCATTTTTCTTGGAAAGGAACAGAGAGGAGAATTTATGTAAAAATAAATAGATAAATGTTATGATGTAAGCCGACAATGATCTTCCCCTCTTTGAAAGACCAGCAGCACCACTAGTATACATATTGTCAGGGTTTGTGCTTAAGTTTGGTGTTTTGTAGGATCTGTCTCTTTTTCAGTGTTGTTGTTTTCTTGCCTTTGTCCTTTTCTGTTTCTTGTGTCCTGACTTCCTGTTTTACTTTGAAGTTCTGTCTTTGTCGTTGTATTCAGTTTGACTTTCCTGGTACTGGTCTCCCTGATTGTTTGTACCCGTGTTTCATCAGCTCCTGTCCCCGTCCTGTCTTTCTCTCCCTCCTTGCAGGTCCTATTTTTTTTCCTCTGTGTTAATTGTTTGCTCCTCGTCATCTCGTTTTATTCTTGCATCAGTCTCGTTCTGGTTTTAGTTCCTTTATTTGTTTTTTTTTTTGTTATTTGTCTCATTTTGGATTTTTGTTGTTCTACTTCCACCACTAACTTAATTATTTAAGAGTTTGTTTGTTTTTGGATTACTCCTGTCTCCTGCATAGATAGATAGATAGATAGATAGATAGATAGATAGATAGATAGATAGATAGATAGATAGATAGATAGATAGAT
>JBAMYA010010332.1:0-17635 GCA_037176975.1 Arrhamphus sclerolepis | reverse complement strand
ACACACACACACACAGACACATATAAGCTCTCATTTATACTATTATACCCTCACACACACACACACACACACACACATATATATACCTTTCTTTGTTAAATGACATGAATTTAAAGACAAAGGGTTGTGTACAACAAAGTGGATCAAACTTGCACATAAAGTTGTACATAAAGTTGGCCATCAGTGCAGACAGTCATCATTCAGCTCTGTCACATTTATGTTCACAAAAATCAATTAAAAGAAAAAAGTGAATTAAATAAATTTAAAGGTATTGTATGTATGGATTGTTGTATAATTATGTGCATGTTGTATGGACAAATTTGAAGGTAGTCAGACGCTTAGTGGGACTGATTTCTCTGTTCAGAGAATTTTATAATGTCGAGGCTGTCATGGAAAAATGCCTCTTTGTTACCCATTGTGACCTGGGAACAGTTAACAAGTAGCTATGGGCTGATCTCAATGGTCAAGAGGGCACATAAGGCTTTGAAGGTTTGCAGCAGGATTTTAACATTAATAGAAAATCTAAAAAGGAGCCAGTGTATGGAGGCAAATGCTGTGGAGATGTGTTTGTACTTTTTGATCCTGCTAATTAGTGTAGTTGCAGCATTTTGAGCCAGCTGGAGATGGTGAAGGAAGCTCTGACTGATACCTAGAGTAAGTTGCATCGGAGTAGTCAAATTAAGCAAGCATAACATTTTTTTACATTAGCAGTAGAAAGAAACTTAGAAAACTTTGCTTTAGAGGTTGTTTTGCGATGTTGAAAGCCAGACTGACCAACATGTTTTACCTTAGCATAAAAGCTTAATTATCACTTTTAGATTCCCAGCAGCCAGAATGAAACTGTTTGATTACAGAGTCAAGATTAGAACCAACAAGACTAAAATAATTTGGGGGATGAAACTGAATGATTTCCAACTTATCACCACTAAACCATTATAGGCTTGTACAACTGCATGATATTTGTGCAAAAACAGTAATTGCCATTATTTTTCTGAAGATGTGGCATAAGGTGTGCAAAAGGGGGCTTGGGCATGACCCCTGCGGTATCTGACAAGTTAGCTGAGCTGTTGAGAAGCAAAGGTTATTCAATGATGGAAAAGGTGCGGTTGAAGGCATATGGTTGTAATAACTGTGAACCAAGTTACTAAATCTAACCCAGGACTGTGTGTTGAATCATCTTTTGACCAACAGTATCAAAGGAGACACTTCTTAAAGAGCTGTAATTAACCAATCACATTTATTTGCCCTCAGCAGTACATAATTCCACTCATGTTCATATTTTCTACTTCTTGGGAGGTTATTTGATCTTTGTTTTTTGTTTTACAACAGAGCAATTTGGTCGATGTGAAGCGCCAGCGATCATTAAACAATTTTAACAAAAACCACTGGTGCAAGCAGCAGTTTAGCTTGATTTAAACATGAATTGAATCGACTGCAAAATTAAACTGCAGAATGCAGGCACATGTCTTTGCTCAGGTGTTAAAAAAGAATGATGAAGAGCGACTTTAAAAACAACAGCTATAAAGCTGATGACGAGTATATCCAAGCGGCAACCGGGTTGAAGCTCATCCAGGAAGTACATTTTGTTGCAGCTCCTTGACTGACCACTAGGTGCTGGTTCCAAAATAAAGCAAATCCCCATTGACCACCAAGTGAAAAGCGCCAACTTTTGACCTTACTTTTGACTTACTGAGTAAGTTTAAGAGTTTAGGTGAATAATATCAGAACTTGTACAATTAAAAAAGAGCATCTATATTAAAACAATTGAAAGATATTTTTCAAAACGCCTGCCAGTTATTCGCACTGTGCTAGCATTCAGCACTAGCTACATGTTTTCCCTGAAATCCACAACAGGAGATGCAATTTTTTTCAATTCAAATGAGACAAATTAAGCTCCAAAAAACACCAGAAGGGACTAACAGACCAAGTACAAGTGCAGAAGCAAGCAGACACATGGCATTAGTCTGCAGTAATGTTAGGGTGAGTGACACATGCCAAAGTAAGACCCACGTAGATTGAAGGAACTGATGTCTTCTAGCAACACTGTAACAAGATAATCAATATTTATCACTTCATTTGTAGGTAGTTTTGACATTCAAGGTTATCAGTGTGTAATATTAGTATAGATGATTTATTACAATGACAAATTACATTCGATGGAGCCATTCCATGAAGGGTGAAACAGTTTACTGAAGACATAAGTGTTCTGTATTTATAATGTATGACAAATTGCGGAAATTCATCACGTGTTTAGTGGTGGTCTAAGTGCTGCTTGTAATGCTTGCAAAGCAATACTAAATTCACGAAGAGGACTGACAGCCGATATAACAGAGAACAATTTCCTTGCAATGAGTGTCGAAACTACAAGAAAATTTTATCTGAGTGGGCACTTTTGACCGAGTGAACGTCTCTTTCCCTTAACCACAAATCCCGTATCAGGTTACTCTCCATGTCTCTAATGTACAACATTGAGCAATAGGTAAGTGGAAAGTGATCTGGGATCTGTGGTTAGGAACCACAGGCTGCTTCCACATGTAGAACAACAGCAGGGGGATGCAGTGCCACTCAGTTCAGTGCAGGGAGATAAGCTCTGCAGCAAGGCTAAAGCTGGCAAACACACTGCTGTCTCCTCTCTAACAGACTGCATCCATGTGTTTGTGTGTGCCTGTGTGGGACCATGAGAGGCATCTATTAAAGCGGTGATAAACAGATGCAGAAAGGCCTTACCGAATCAGTTGTTGCATTTAAAGCACACACATGATTCTTCTGCACAGAGATATTAGTAAATAATAAGTTTGACGTTTGTGTGTTAGAAATCGCATGTCCTTTACCAAACTTGTGCATGTGTGTGCATTTGTGTTAATGATTGGTTGCTGCATGTTGAGTCAGCAAGCTTGGCCCCAGATATGCAGCCCCTCACAGCGCACTTCTCCTCTCCTTCCTTCCTCTATCTTCCATTTCCTTATTTGTAGACTCATTTTTTTCTGATCACCCCATGTCCTCTATCAACTTGAGTACGATCATTTTTGTCTCTTTCCTCAACCAGTTTCACACAACTGTGTGGACTCTTTAAACCCTTCATGGTAAGGTTAGGTGTGCCTTCTTGCAAAATTGCATGGGCACTTTTTTATGGCTGATAAAGGTCATGTGAACGTAAGCATGTGCATATCTAAAACCACATAATTGCATCACACAGTTTATGAAGCATCAGATTAATATTGCAGGTGCATAAGACAGAAGATGCACACACATTTTTTTGCAGATTAAAGTTAGTAAGAAAATGAGGAAGTCGTTCTGCTGTCAATCCTGTGAACTATATGTGTGACATTTAGATGGTTTCTAAGTATAAATTTCTCAGAAGAGCCCTAACATAAAAACGTACTTCTTTGCCAGTGACAGTAGTGCCAACAGAGGAAGCAAAGTATACTTCAGCTTATAAGGAAGTTATATTCTAACCCTACCTTGGATATGTGCTCCTGTAAATTGTACACTCACATGTATGATATGATCTGTATGAGACACACTAACCAACCACATGTTCCTGTACACAAGCGCAACCCCCAACCCCGAACCCCCCACCCCCTTCACCTCAGCCAAGAGCATGCTCAGTGACACACAAAATTATGTCAACACGTGGAGCCCTGTTTTGCCTCTTTTGGTTAACACAGATACAGAGAGCTGTACACATGCAGAATACTCAAGTTCAGGACAAAACATTGCCTCTCTGGACTTTATTTACCACAACTTTTGTACATACCTGTACAGAGTTCATACACTATACAAACAGGTGCTCCTGCAGTCATAACAAAAACCATCAATGAGCTTAAATAGACCTGCACCTCAATGACTTTAAATGTGATTGGATTATTCAGCCATGAATTTACACCTATACGAGTTAATTGCTCTTAAACAATGGCATGTGCTTAACTCACTGACTGATTTAAACTGGGCTGACCATGCAGAAGAGAAGAAAACTACAAAAGCAAGTATATTTCAGTCTGTTCTTATATCTGGAAGAAAATGTTGATCACAGCAAGTGATCTGCATTTTTTTAATTGGGTCAACTTTCACTCTACAAATGTGACTGTGAGTGCTGTAAGTAACTAAACAGGCAACTAATTATTTTTAACCATCAGCCAGCAGCAGTTGAGCTCTGTGCAGATAAATTCTTCTCCAGCAATGTCTGAAAGTAGCACTTTAGATACAAAAGCTGAAACCATGAAGATTTTGAGAGCACATACAGTCTGTTAGTGTCAAAACATACTGTACATTTAAATCTATAAATCTTCTGTTTTGCTATTCCATTCATCCTTCATGTCCGATCAATTAGCAGAGTTCTCATAAGGTAACAAAAGGATAGGATTAGAAATGCTTTGTCCAGTTATGTTTACATTAGCAGGTAATACTGATCAGATCTCATGAACTCCAAACCTAGACAAGCAGAATAATATGAAAAAGAAAGTGCATCTGCTACATGTACATACATTATAATATATCACATCTGCTTTACCAGGCCTTAAAACTAGGTAAGTACAACATTGCAGGAGCAACTACATGTACTACATCATTATTTATTTAACAAAAACTAAGCCAATATGCAGAAGAAGTGTGTAATAATGTAAGCACAGCATGTCATAATGCAAAAACCTCATACCAACTGTCAAACATGATGTTGGAGAGATGATGATTTGGGCTCTTTGTGCAGCCAGTGCACCTGGGCTCTTCAGTTTGGTGTCATTAAATCATCCACAAAGTCTCTGTATAAGCAGGTCTTTAAGACTCAAACATGAGGCCATCTGTCTGAGAGCTTAAATCTGGCTACATTTGGGTCATGCAACAAGACAATGATCCCCCAGCACACCGGAAAATGTCCGAAAGAATGGCTGAAAAAAGAAAAGAATCAAGGTGTTGCAGAGGCACAGTCAAAGTCAAAGCAACTGTGCATGTATATATATTCAGAAAAACTTAATGAAAGCAAGAAACATAAGAAAAAATAGTGGGCAAGACCTCATTTACAATGATTGGTCACTGACTGGTCACAATATACAGCGATTGCAATATACATGTTATTTCCTGATTTTACAAAATCACATAGATCAGATAAAATTTGAAAAATCTCAGCATTGAGAGGGGGGGGGTTTATTTTTCACATGCCTGTATGTGTACACATAAGTTGCCTTTGCTCTAATTAACAGAGCTTATGCTACATTACAACCATTAACAAACACAGCAACTGTAAAAAGAATTTAACCCAGTGGAAACCACACATTCATTTTACCACTGACAACTTATTAGATCCACTGCGGTTACCTGGACATCCTACTTTATGAGAAAGGAAAGCTTCTGGTTTGGTTCCAAGTCAGTAGCCTGTGCTTTCCTCAGATAATGCAGATATGCTCCTCTGGCAAACCAGTTCATCTATTTTTAAAGAAAAGAGCAATAAGGTACTGGTATTGAATTAGCTCTGCATGGTAGATTTAACTCTGAGCCTGCCCCCTATATCTCTGCAATGAATAACTAAATGTACTCTGACTGGGTCATAAGTCAAGTTGCAACCAGCATAGTATCCGGGCATCAAACATCCCTGCAATAATATTCCATCAGTGTAAGTGAGACAGATGCTGACCCGCATGCATAGTGTCAATGGGAAAGCAGTCTTCATTCTTTACATTCTGAGGCCACGTCTGGCTTTGCACATGGTGCTCTGAGCTACTGCTCTGAGCTACTGCACAGCACTCCGGCATAATTGTAGCCACTACCATGTGCAGAAACTCCACCCCCACACACAGTGACGGTAGAATGCTGTGCCAGAAACCTTATTCAGGGTATCTGTGGAGAGAGAAACCCTCCTTGGAAAATAACAGTGCGGTTGAGACACTCCGGGCCGGAGAAAAGAGAATTGGGTGATGTGGGCATAGGGGAGAATGTGCCAACACATAGCTTGTGGGTCTGGCTTACCATTTACTACTTATATTATTCATCAGATTTCTGGGGAAAATAAATAAATAAATCAGCTTTAAACTGAAAAAAGCAACACCTTCGAAATTATGTTAAACAATTTTTATGGTTTAGTTCACACAACAGTTTCGGCCAATTACTGCCAGAATGTGGACGGTTAAAATGAGGATTTGCAGAACTAGTCAGACTTATTGAAACCATGAATTATGAGCAGTTTTTCCTAAAGATACTTCAGTTAAGACTCACTGGTCAGTTCAAAACAGTCCATAATTTTCTTTTCAGTCACTATTTTATGTTATTGTCTGTTATTGAGCTTCAGGTCATTGTCCTGCTAAAAGACCCAAGTCCTTCACCCTCAGCCTAGTTTTCTCCAATTTCTAATTTCATCATTACATTAAATGATTCTTTTTCTAAAGTACCAGAGGAACGAATCAGCTCCACAGCCTGATAGACCTCCTGCCACGTATTATTATCAATAGGCAGTTATTTTCATTATACACTTATTTTCTTTATGTGTAAACATGTGATGTAACGCAGCGTTTGAAGAAAAACTTTAGTAACCTCTGTCCATGGAACATTCAGAAAAAAACTGTGGCTCATCTACAATGGTTCTTCCCAAATAGTGGGGCTATTGTAGTGCCAATCTCTACGTCTAGCACTGATTGTTTACATTTGTGAAAATATTAAAATTTCTGTCAATACCATCCAAGGACGTGATAACCATGAGCAAATGGTGGAGATTATTTTATGGCCAGTTGGACTATAAACTAAGCAAGTCTGAGGTAACAGAACACCTACATGCACCTTATATATGAATGTCTGCAGTTCAGTCAAAGGTGAGACTGAAAATGAATTCAAAATGTCCTCATATCTGAAATAAAAACAAAATAGTACATAAAATAAC
Organism: Arrhamphus sclerolepis; assembly: GCA_037176975.1. Lineage (NCBI taxonomy): Eukaryota > Metazoa > Chordata > Actinopteri > Beloniformes > Hemiramphidae > Arrhamphus > Arrhamphus sclerolepis. The sequence continues at coordinate 10,773 of JBAMYA010010332.1, read as the reverse complement.
CCCTTATTTTAATTATACATCATGTTTGGTCAATGCAAGTGTAGATAGGGTTGAGGACTTCTCCTGTCATCTGTCAGCCTCTTGTACACACAGCTTGTGAGGGTCCAGAGCATGTGCACAGCAGATGCCATATGTACAGCATTTTTAAGGCTTAACTGAGATACATGTGCACAGTTACTAACCTAGTTGAAAATGCGTCCATTTTGAATGACTCACAGGACCAAAACAAGAACCTACAGCAGACTGTGTGGGGAGCCTGTGTGAGTCAGGTTAATTTTTTTTTTCCAGTGTGGCTGAGCTGTTGGGAAAAAAGGCTGACCTCCGCTTTCATTCTGAATTCATCTTAAACCTGTAAGCGGCTCTGATAATCTCAGACGTGTCTTTACACGCACTGCGTTTTTCTTCTCCGTTTTTTTTTTTTAATCAGTACATAGGGTTATGGACACAGGCCATTCGTCTGCAGTGCAGGAGCTCTTAAGCAAATGTGTTAAACATGGGAGATGATGGGGGGCGCTGATGCTGAGATTGTCACCCACCTTAAACAGACTTTGTGTCAGTCCCCGCCTGACCATGGTCCACAAAAAGGCGCAAAAGACAAAGAGAGCGAAATCGGTCCAGGTCATGTATGCGTTGTCCAAGAAAGTCCTTTTCGAGAGCTCCAGACCGCAGTTGCTACAGTCTCTCCATGCGCCCAGCATGACGCTGGTGCCTCTGGTGATGAGCTCCAAGTATCCCGGCATGGGCTCCACTTCCACCGGCCCGGCGCTACCGGCATCACTCTCCATGACGCGGTGCGGTGGGGGGGAAATTCACCCAAAAAAGAAGAAGCTGCTGCTGCAAACCGTGAGAAATGTCCGACTGACTGACCACCAAGCTTTCTAGCGCAACTTAAACAGCTAGAACAAGCTTCTTCAATCACTTTACCCTTTTTTCAATAGCCTAATTCTTTGTTTCCAATTCAAGACATGGGCCTGTTCTTCGCGTTTAAGATAGTTTTATGAATGATATCAATGCCCCACCAGTGGCCAGAAGTATCGACTGTGTGGTTGGGTATTACGGTATAATTACACAAACCAATTACTAAATGGGCTTTGAGAATTAATCCGAGCCATTTGCGCCACAGTGGAGATGGTTCCTCCGCGTCTTCATTCCGCTGCGCACACAGCTCACCGGCGCGTCCTGGTTAGCCGCCTAGCTCACGTTTTAGTCAAATACAACGAACAGACCAGCATTGAAAGCCGCTAACTCACTTTTTTAGGATAAAATAAGACAGAAGAGAGCAAAGCCAAGAGTGAGGCGTATTGTTCCAGCCCCTCTCTCTTTTTTTCCAGCGCCAAGCCCCACCAGACCACTGTGCCGCTACGCTGTCACACACGGTCTCATCTCAGTCCGTTATCCGCCTTATGTAACCGCTTCGTGAGTTGGAACCAGCAGATGCCCGACAAAAAAAACCGGCAGGTCTCACACCACCTCAAGTGACCCCAGGGAAGCGAAAATGATAATCGACCAGGAATACATCCCAGAGAAAGGCGTGCGTGCCTTTTTTTTTTTCTCTCGTCACAGCCGCCGCTGCTTGTGCTGGCCAACGTGTCAGACGCTGCGTCTTTGACAGGGCGCGCGCTGCTCCCTCAACTGGTGCGTTCAAAGAGGGGGAGGTGGAGGGGGGCTGGGAGTCTCAGCAACATTTATGTGAAAAAAAAGAGAAAAAAAATGTAGCGGGACGTGACGTATTCAGGCCCGCTATCTTCTTTATGAACCTTCTTGAAGCAGAGAGGATTAGAAAGGATGACTTAAAGAGACAGTGCAACTAAAACCTTGATACTGTTAAAATTAGATATTTGGACCACACTGACACCAGAGAAAGCACACAAACACGTTTAATCATTTGTTTTTCCTTATCCCAAGTTAGGAAGTTGCAATTATATTGACTTGTTACAAATTAACACTTTAAACATATTAGCCTTTTTTGAAACATTTATTACCATTTTAGAAGGAATGCTTGCCTTACACAGAAACAATCTTTTAAAGAATGGATATAAAGAGAAACAGGTTTCTTATAGCTACCCAGGGCTGCTAGTGGGATTTAAACTTTACAGGTTTCCAAGTAAGAATATCAAAACAAATAGACACATGAGTGAGAACGAGTATTGTCTTCTTGGTATAAGACTAAATTCCGTTAAGGTGCCTTGGTGAAGGGCGATCCTTTATGCTGTAGCAGTGGGAGCGTACTGCATCACTAGTCTGTCAAACTCATTCTCCTGCAGAAAGACACAAAGTAGAGGAAACAGTTAAAACACAAACACAAAAAAAAATAAAAGAAAAATCTGACCATCAGAGCAGCTGTGCATGAGATGGCTTGTTTGGCAACCGGGTTTTAACATGTTTATGTACATGTGCACTCTTGTGTAACTACAACACAGCGTGTGGCAAAGACTGGAGATTCAGAGTTTAATGCTGTCCTTAGTGTTGATCCGAGGACATTTACTGCCAAACCATCAGACAAACTACACTGATAATCAAAATCATGAAAAAGTTATAATTTAATTATATTCCAAGACCACACCTGGACATGTTTTTTTTTTTTTTTTTGTAAATCAAGCTGGACAGACACCTTTAAGTGATTAACAATCATGTTACCTTTGCTAAATAGTCCTTGAGGAATGGGTGGGCTCTGTGTGCATCTTTCAGTTGGGACAGATACCGATTGGTAACCTGATAAGACACAAATAGATTAAGCTCGACAGTCCAAAGCACACACACACACACACACATACACTGAACAAACATTTAAATCTCCTCATATAAAGATATGTTCAGGTTTTCTGAAGGGCTGTGAAAAACAATAATGCATATGTGAGAGCCCGAAGACAATTTCCTGACTGGACTATTGTCCCTTTTTAAGAGATGTCAGCGTGTGTGTGGCTGCTGGTGCTTTTCTCACTACTTTAAAGTGTGGGAAACTGATGGAAAATGTCTCATACTGTCCACCGATCAGTACATTTGACTTAAAACCTCACCAGTTCTGACTGATGGGTGCACATTGCTGTACATTATCAAATGGGATACACATATAACTAAACAGTACTGTGTAAAATCTTAATATATCTTATATTTGGAGCATGTTATTCTCTGAAGAGTAGCTGTTGCACAATAATTGATGAAACAAATACTTCAAGTTATCACAGAAAAAAAAAAAAACAACAACAAAGAACATATAGACCGCATTGGTTAAAGATCACAGGACAATAACCAAGGGATGAGAGTAAAACAGTTTAGCCAGAGTGCGTAGAAAAGTCGCCATAATTCCAGCCAACCTTGAGTGAGATGTGATAATCACCAGTTATCACAACTGGACACTTTTTAATGAGGATTTTCTGTTAATGGTCAGCATTCTACTATATTGCCATCAATTGCTGGTTGCAATTGCAGTCAATCAAACACAAGTCAGATAACCGAATCTTTATCTTATGAACTCTGACTCTCACGTTGTACAGCTCGTACAAGGCAAAACCAGTGATATGCTGAGGCGATACTTTTTTTTTTTTATTGGTAAAGGAAGTAGTTTCCTGGAATGGTCAGTTCTGATTTACACAAATAAAATACATCACATTTCTTAGATAAGCAAGTATTGCATCAAGGGTTACTGAACAAGGCCGTCTCTACTCTTCCTCAATAGGTCTGTGTCAAGGAAAGGGTTAAACTGATGGCTGTTAAAACAGTACCCTCTTTAACAGCTCCAAAGAGTCCAAAGTCTTACCTCAGGAGCTTTGCCCAAGTGTTGGGTTAGCACTATGAGGTTGATCAGCGTCTCAGGGTGGCTGCTGTCCTGATAGGATAAAAGAGACATAGATGGGACATGGAGGCAAAGAATGAGAGGCTTATTTTCACAAAGCTAGTAGGGAGTAAGACTAATAACATCTTACAATATGTCTGTACGTAAATGTGTAAAACATGATAACCTCTCTTTATTGATTCCATTTACTCTAAATGATTCAGTCCATTTTTGGCTCTGCAGAACATGGCAGCTGGAAGAAATGTTATACTCTAAACTGTAGCTGCTTAGTGAAAGACATCAATGCAAATGTGATTATTTCTAAATTCTAAACCATTTAACATGGTGGGAGCTCAACACAAAACATTATAAAGCTGGGGTTTAAGTCACAAACATTAGGCATCTAAGGTTAATTGGAATGCAGATTTAAATATATCAAGTACATCTACTATCAAGAAAGATTTTAAATGCATTATTTCCTACCATGAAGTACATTTAACAGTTATGAGATGATCAAACTTATTAAACTGTTTTGTGTAAATTTGACATGTATTGTGAATAGCCAGTGAATATTGGTCAAAACCAACTGCTGCTGATGAAGGACCTTGGAGCAAACCGGAGTATGTGCTGCCATCTGCTGTTCTAATATCAGAAGAAACATCTCAAATTCACCACTTAAAGATAATAATTATTAATGTCTATTTCCATATTAAGCTGAAACTGCAAACTTCATTAATGCCTTCATATGGAAGTACATTTTTATACCTCTTTTTGCTAAACAAACATTGTTGTTTTCAGTAATTTTGATTAACATTGTGTCACAAATGCAAAAAAAAAAAAGATTACAACCATAAGCATAATACAACTCCAGTTGACAGTAGGGATTATTTGTAATAGTGTGATGTGCAAGCACAAAACTAGAGGCAGTGCTAACCAAAAGTGGCTCTTATTATTGAGCCTGCTTGGAAAAACATTCCTTACATGCCCAGTACATCTACATGAAGAGATATTCCATGCACGTGATCTACTAATAAGCCAGTGGAGGACAAAAAAAAAAGCACAGGGGGTCACAGAGATTGTCGGGTATATGACAGTCTGCTCTGCAGATTCCAGCAGATTCTTTGAGAAGAAGAAGAAAAAAAAAAAAGACACCACCATGATGCAATAATTACTAGCGGTGACTATTGATTAACTACTTTAATCTGCTGGCCTAATGGACTCACTTTCCATACATGGTAAAAACATAACAAAAGGGAAAAATTTGAATCATGATTTCACACTATGGTTCTTCACTGTTGAGTAAGACGAGATCAACTTTATTGTCCCACAACAGCAATTTTCTTTCTTGGACAAAAAAGTACAGCAGCTGCGCAGCCAACATATACACACATACAGTTTCCACCAGTACACTGAATGAGTAACATGTAGTATTTATTGTCAAAAAGAAGACTTAATATGTCCCTAATGGCATTTTGTAAATTCTAGGACAGAATTTCATAATTTACCTGTTTCGATCTCTCAGTTAGAGGTATCAACACTCAAACTCTAATTTCAAAGAGTATTTTTCCCTGTATAATGAATCAAAAGTTCAATGTACATTAATAGTAAAAGTGAAATAATTTATCTTTAAAAGAGCAACGTAGATTTGCGGATATTCTTTATTTTACTGCGTGAACTACACACTCACTGTGGTTATTCAGCATCAAAATAGCTTGTTATATTCTGTGCTGTAAAGAATGTCACCTTCATGGTTAAACCCATGGGAAAATGTCACAAACAGTTCACAGTTCAAACTAGGAGAAAAAAAAATGCTCTCTTAAAAAGTGTTACAAGTGAAATTTTATCAGATGAGTACATTTTTTAACATAGCACCACTGGCTCAGCTCCCTTGTTCAGCAGACAATGATTAGGAGCTCTGTTATGAAAAAACAAAAAACAGTTTAGCTCTAACCTTATCAAGTGCCTCCTGCAGCACTCCCTCCGCCTCCTCCCACTTGTTCTGAGCCATGTAACAGGCCGCCTGGCCGTTGAGCAGCAACAGTGTAGATGAGTACTTGTCAGACATCTCTTGGAAAATGTAGTAGGCATCCTGCAGCTTCTCTCCACCCTGGAACATCAAGAGGAGCGTTCACCAGTCAATAACTAATAAGAAATTCACAGCCCCATGGATGTTTTATTTTCCCCTCAGTGGTGTTAGTTTAAATGCTTCTGAAGACTTGCAAGAAGCATGTCTTTCAATCTGATCAGTTTAAACAGGAGAAATTCAAAATTTCACCCGTCATGCTTTGGTTAGGTTTATTAATGGTCTTCTCCCCATCTGAGGCTGGGTCATGGGGGCAGCAGTCTGGGCAAAGATCCACAGACCTTCCACTGTCCGGGATATAACCTCTCCAATGATGTTCCCAATTCTGCTCAGAAGCACTCTCCCAGTGGGACTTGTCAAAGACATCTCTCCTGAGAAATGCTCAGTAGGTACTCCACACAGATGCCGAACCCCCCTCATCTGGCTTCTTTTGTCGAAACCAAGGTATGGCTATCAGCCTGATTCTTCAGTCCAAAGCAGTCGAGATCCAGATTCAAGTGCACTTATGAACACTCTTTTGCTCAAACGTGGTGTTTGTTTTGGACTCACTATGACCAGAATAAGTGGTGGGCAGGTTGTAACATGTTACATAATCCACTACAGGAAAAAGTAATACTAGTAATTAATAACAGAATTCCAATAATATTCTGTTACTATGAAATAAATATTTGTTATAGTGTTATTTTCACTGATTTTTTTTAATTAAGTTTGTACAATAATTCATGCTACAAATGCACAGATCCACAGCTAATAGCTTAGCTGGAAAGATGGAGAAGGAAACTCACATTTAATGGTTGGAAATGCCAATTCCTTTGATATTATGTGTGAATGGGTACTTTTCTACAGGATTACATCTCTACAACTACCAATATCTGCGCTGCTGATCGGGTTTTTCCTCAGGGTGGTCTACTGGGTTAACGGATAAAGTGTGTAGCACAAAGTTGCTGTGGCGTGCACGCACATAGGGAAACACACTTGCGATGCTGCCTGCGCTCAGATCAAGCACATCCATTTATCTTGTGGACTTTCAAACCAAGTGATGGCCACATTTGTTGATAATGACTCAAACTTTGTAAAGGTCTTTAAAACTGCATTAGTTTGCTGATTCTAATCATGAGGAGGGTCACCTCACTTATCACCACAGACGTGTTTCACATACTGTCATTAAGCCCTATTATCTCTGGACCAGTTTTACCTATAGAAAGAACCTTTTTTTCTTTTTTAATAATGATAGTTATTTTCATTAAAAGTTTCCTGAATTTAAACTAATCCTACTTGAGCAGAGCTTCAGGTATGCTTTCACAGGCAGGTCTGAATTTTGAGAAAGGATATGTGATGCAAAAGAAAAAAGTTAAATATAAAAAACACTTCGGTATTGGAGTTTTAAAGAAAAAAAAAAAGTTCTTTAGTCTGGATTGTACTCCAACTGGAATTGGGAAACCTTTCCAGTGGAATGCCAGAGTACCGAAATGCAACCACAAGAATAAATTGACAATTCATGGAGGGTAGGTTTATGTTTTATACAAAACTGTTCTGGCATGTTCCAGTTGTTACCCCATTTGCTTTTAGCTTCAATGCCAATATAACATTAATGTTCATAACTTACTCTAAAGGAATGAAGCTATTTAATGCACATGTAAAATGACAATAGATACCAGTATGTCTAAAAGTAATAATGAACTTTTGCTAAAATAGGCTAACGTTAAAACTAAGGGGCCCACAATTCACTATGAGCCTATATAAATCAATTCAAAAGGTTTGCAAATATGCTCATGTCTGCTCAAGGCAGATCTGCTATTCAAAATGTACTAAGTTTGTATAGTGTAGTAAGTGTAATGTCCTGTGTCTGCCACCAAGTTGTGCTGTGAGTCTATAAGCTTTTTCAAGCAGGCAAAGCAGAATAAAATATGCTAATTGAGACCACCTGGGAGAAGTAAAAAATAAATAAATAAATAAATAAGCAAAAAACCTGGGTTAGTAGCTATGAGAAAACACTGCTAATACACATTCCTCCTGCTCCATTACACATCAACAATTTATAATGCAGCATGTTCTGGTGGAGAACACCTATGAATTACACAATGACAACGTTAATTTGAGTTTCCCTTCGGGAATTAATAAAGTTATATCTATCTATCCATCTATATAAAATAATGACTGAATTCTCCTTACCACAGCAATATTAACCCAGGCTGTAGCAAGCTGGGTTAGAGTAGCATCCTCATCCTGCTCCTGCATCTTCTTCAGCTCCTTTCTGTCAAACCAATATAACAGAAATTAGAGGTCAACAGTCCTAACAGCATGTGCATCTTTCTCCTCTGCATTATCTGAAAGTGCAGAATTAGTATAGGTTTTTGATTTTCAATACATGTAACAGCAGATATTATTTCCATCAGGTAATTAAAATCACATCTTTTTAACATTAAATAACCATACCTTGCCAAATCAACACGATCCAGACCCAGAAGCACCTGAATGGTCATGGCCATACTGATAAATACAAATAATTAGGGTCAGTTTTGTCATGTTCATGCTCATTTTTTAAGCTAAAATCAAAGCGAGAACTTAACAAAAGACTTGACTTATGTTTGTATTTTAAAATGATAAGACTTACATATTGGGTTTTTTTTTTAAGATTTATTAGACAGATGCCAAAATGCCAAAAAAAATGTTTAAAGTATTAAAACTTTGTGTGTAGGTGGGTGGGTGTGTTTAAAACCTAATCTGATTTAACAGTTATTTTGCTGTTAAAAAAATAATAATGATCAAAGCTAAAAATTAATAAAACTGTAAATTTTTGGTTGTAATTATTTGCTGTAGCGAAAAGTGGTGAAACTATTTTGTCTCAAAGAGAAAAATCCTGATTACACCTTACCACTCCAGACTCTCTCCTTGGTGCAAAGTCCTGAGAGCAGCGTCAGTGTTCTGCTCATGGTAGTAGATGGAGGCTGCCATTAGCAGGAAGGTGGTGTTGGCAGCATCCACGCTCTTTGCCATCTTCTTGTCCAAATCAGCAACAATTCCATCCCTTAACAAAATAAACAAACAAAAAAAAAAACAGAAAAACAAAAAGCATATTTGATCATTTATTTTTGTTTTAGTAGTTAACAGTTTAACACTAAGGGACAAAACATATTACTTGTATAAATGGAGGCTGGCAGTCAGTAGAAAAGATGGAAAAGGATAGCTACTCTGCCCACCCCCACCTTGACAACTTGCTGGCCTGACCAATTCAATTGCCTTTTAACACAATGCCAGGAAAGGAAAGACATCCTCAATGATTTTAGAGAAACAATCTTACTGCTTAATCTGAGAAGGAAAATAAGGCCATTTCCAAACAAGCCCATCATTTTTCAGCAACATCTCAGACTCTACAGCCTCGCTTAAGGTTTTAAAGTTCACGATAGTACAACTATAAAGACTGCAAAAGGATGACTTGTTTGGAAGGCTCCCTGGAGAAATCATGTCATTTTTAAATAGACCATGGCAGCATGGCTTTGAATTGAAAGGTTTCATATGAATAAACCACAAGACGTCTGGAATAATGTTTTGTTTTTTTGTTAAAAAATGCTGCATAGGTCTATGCAAACAAAACACAGCCTATCAACACGAAATGTCAGGTGAAAATCTCACCTTCCATTAGACATTATATGTTTTGAATCTTAAAATCAAAAGTGAGGCCATGTGACTGGCAGATGAAGCTTGGTCGAAATAAGGGGTCATACTTTGCACCCAAAACCTTTTTGTAGTCAACACTACCATCATCCAGACATGTACCTTTTACTTTCACTGGACAAATACTCCGCAAACATCTTTACAGCCTGAAGTTCAGGTGGAGAGCTGGCTTTGATGTCATCCAGGACAACAGCATACTTTCTCTGCAAATAGAAGTTTTTCCAGGTCAGGTTGATTGGATGGATTTTTACGATGACAGCAGATTTCTGCCTCGGACCTGGTCTTACCTGGGCAATGTAAGCTCTATACAAAAACATGTCTCTTTCAACCTCCTTCTCGGGTGATGAGGGCTTAAAAGACAAATCACGGGCTTCAGTTTAGTACCAAAAAGCATTTACTCACAGAAATATTAAAGTAACTTTGTAATTCGAAGCGTTAGCTGCCACTAGAGAGACAGACGCAACAAACATCCAAAGTTTATATATTTCAGTGTATTTACATATTAGAATTTGTTACATACCTTCACCTTCTGAGCCTCGTTGATACACTGCTGATAACTGCCAATATAAAACGCATTTTTAACATCAAAAAGCTCATCAACATCTCCCTGCTGCGCCGCCATGTTGACTATCGAAGTTCCGGACACGTAGATAACATACGTCATCTGCATGAGGGATTGTGGGAGATGTATTTCAGTAATAAGGGTGGTGGGGTGGACTTGTGATGACGACACGAGTTAACTCGTAGACATAATATCCGTATATTATGTCTATGAGTTAACGCACCAACGCCAAAAGTGACTCCACACTTGAATTATTATGAACAAATATCCACCATGTAACAACAGGATATGAATAGCTATTTATTCGTGCATTGTTTTGCGAGTCCACATGTGTGCTTCTCAATTCATTTTGGTCATTGGTGGATTTATGGCTTTGTACAAGTGATCGCAGATAGACAGAGGGTTAGTTTTCAGTGCAACATCGGGTTCACTTATTCATAAGAAAACTACGCCAATGAAACTTTAAATAAAATAGGCTATAGGCTATGAAGGACTGGTGGACTGTCTTTGGTGTATTCTGTCCTGACAAGAAGGACATTCAATGGAGTGCACTATTATGTGTTATTTGCATTTGGTTCAAAATTAATTTAATGAAAGAAAAGAAAAAAAGAGAAATAAAACAGTGTTGTATTGAGAATTTGCAGGAGAAAAAATAAAATTATATATATATATACATATATA